>SNQJ01S0202364.1:0-10940 GCA_010110895.2 Picea sitchensis | reverse complement strand
AATTACATAATCAATCAAAGAATGTCAAATGAGTACAGATCAAAAGGTTTTTTCCAACTGCATAATGATAAGTAAAATGGAAACGCAATGGGCATATCGACAAGAATGATAACGACAACTCAATAATGATTTTAATGCGACTTAGTAAGACCAAGTTTTCACGCTTACAGTCGTGAAAACAAAAATGAAGGTAAGTGTGTAAATAGCGCAAAAATAAAAGTGTCGTTTATTTGAGAATTGCGACGAAAAATTAAGGTTTGCAAAACATTGGTGTAGGCATCTTATAAGGACAGTGGAAAAATGTGAGTTGGCTGCCAACAGGTCTTCAATAATCCATTGGCCTTCGCAAGGATATAGATCAACAGAAGATTCATCATCATGTCTTTGATCAGTTTGAAGGACTGGAGGGTCTTTAAGGATTTATTCACTTTTACTTGCAATCATGTCATCTTCATTCTTACTGTTGTAAGAAACCTCTTCTTGATTTACTTCAAAGTCTTCTTCATATAAATTTTCCTGATCTGTTTGAAGGATGTCTTGTTTTTCTGCAAATTCTTCTTCATATAGTTGACCACAATTGCTATCATGTTCTGATTTTTCATCAACAAAATGATTATCTTTACAATCTTGTTCTACGAAATCTAAATTGCAAAAGTCTTCAAAAAGGAACTTTGATGAATACATTCTTTTGCAATATTTATAAAAAGTTGCATGGAATTCTTTTAATGATGAAATGTTGGCAGGGAGTAGAGATTTGTACCAAAGTCGAGCATCCCCTCCCAGAATAAACATGAACAGTTTCATCAAAACATCTTCATGATGAACATCTAGTTGATGCATGAGCTTATGAAATTCAAACAAATGTTGAGCAGGATTATCATCTTTATCCTCTCTAAAACTAGGAAGATGATCTCCCCATTCTTTAATATCAGGAACAACATTTGGAAAACCAAACAAATTTGTAAATTCCAAAGGAGAAAACCTCGCAGCAATCTGATCAATGAAAGAACTTGACATTTTTAAACCAATGGAGTCGCCAATGAATCATGTGGAGTCTTCGAACAAAGGAGTCTCTAGGTGAAAAATGAACCTTTTCACGTATTCAATCTTTGTTCACCATCAAAGATTAAAGTTTTTCTTTGTCATTCTCCAAGGGAAAAATAACTTTGTTTCTCCGTCCCCAGCAATGGCGCCAAAAATATGTTGTTCCTGAGAATAAACTTGAGGCTCAAAGAGTAATGTCAGGAATCATGAGTGTTTAAAGAAAATGTTTTAAATGAGTTATTTTCCTACCTTTAGTTCTATAAGAAATGATCTTTCAATGAAATTAATAATAGGACAGTACAAAGGTTTTATTTCATTGTCTGAGTCACAATTATAATATCAAATGGTGTGAAAGAAATTCACAAAACTATTAAACAAAGTTAGGCATCAATTGCAGATGAATCTCACCTTGTTTGTAGTGGAACAAAATTAGGGAAGGCACCCTTGAGCAGGATATGAAATGCAGTAATTCAAATAGAATGCAGGTCTTGTTTTACTCAAAGTAAATACAGAGGAAAAACTACTTACCTAATGAATTACTGGTATAATATGATCACAGTAGTTGTAATACTAAATTGCAATCAATCACTTTTCAAGGAATTACATAAAGAAATTCAGAGAAATGAAAATACAGAGAAAACACACTCAAACCGAATGAAAATTAGAATCTTTGTCTGCACTTGTATTAATACTCAAAAAGAGATTTTCTCTATTACATATGACAAGAAGCATCCCCCACATTGGGCTTAAAGCCTCCCCGAATAGATCTGAAATCTATCTATTTATACAAAAATGATCACAACACAAAAACCGTTGGACTTCATACAATATCTCCTAAAAATAGAATGTAATTCGAATGAAATGACAACATGCATATATTGTTTGACATGGCACTTTCATATGTCTCTTCATATTCTCGCAGACACACTCATTCTCCTTTGTTATTTGAATTGGGAACACATGTCCATTGAGGCCACCATAATCATTTTTTTATTGTCCTCATCATCTGATTCCATCGCTATCTGTTCTTCGGATGCTTTTACTAGAAAAATAATATCAGTTGAAAATATGGGGGGAGTGATAATGTGACAGGTAGCTCAGCGTTGGCTAGTTATGTGATGGTTAATAGTTACAAGAAAGAGTAAATTCTCACGAATAGGATGACATGGGGACAAGTGTAGGTGGTGAGGTAAACTGGGTAACTGATGTGGAAGATGTGACAGGTTGGAGGGTGAATGGGGTACATGCAGGGATGACAAGTGTTGCTCCAACATCCCTTTATGTTTATTTATTTTGCGAGGGTGTGAGGGGATGGTTTGAAGTAACCTTCTTTTCATCCTGCAATGCACCTGCTGATGTCACACACCCTCGAGAGAAAACCATGGTTTAAATTACGGGGCCGCCCTTCGAAATTAAACCCCACACAAATTTTCCCCCTGCAATCACTCTTAGTTATTGATTTCCACGATCCATTAAAATCCGAATGTCAATCTTCACAAAGTAAGATAAGCACCCAAAGTTAATTCGTGGTCACAACTCTTGGTCATATGTAGAGAAGATAGAACGAATTTCGTGCAATTCATGTCCATCGATTTGAGTGGGGGACACATGTCAGACGATCCCCGTATTCAACAATTTTGTACTTTGGGGGGGGGGAGGAAAGTAGTGATGAGTAAATAACTCCCAAAGACCTAAATCCCATCTGGACCGTTGATCGAAGTGGACACATGGCAGAAGATCCTGCACTTCGACGGATAACCACTTCGGAAGAAAGATAGATGTGTAAAGCGAGAACTTTCGAAGCCCGAATTTCCAAAGTAAATCTTCATCATTGAAACCAAGAGGACATGTGGTAAGAGATCCTATACTTCAGAGACTTGTCACTTAATATATTTTCACCTCGGAACGCCCGAAGCCTAGAGTTCTGCGGTAAATTATATATGTCCAATATCAAAAGACACACATCGTTAGATCTTCCACTTCAGGGACTTAGCGCTCCATAGAGTTTATGCTCCCTTTTATTTCTATTTATCTCCTTCCCTTCTATATTTGGTCCTTTTCTTAGTTTATCCAGCTTCCGAACTGATTTATCATTCCACTAGATTCTGAAATATGATCCATCAAGTTTTCTTGCAACTTTTCATGGCACCATAATCCTTAAGGAAATAAGATTAGCCTGCCTGTAATAAGAGAGGTATGTAAACTCTTCACTGAACAAAAACCGTTAATCACAATTCAAATAGTTAACTTTAGCCAATCATACATATCGTTAATACTTCGGCGTTTGTGAGTGTTGGATATAATTAGGGTATAAATCTCCCGAAGGTCAAATTCATGAAGAAGTTAATCTCTTATTACTCACTTTTATGTTTTACTTTGTCATGTTTTAAACCTTGAATTAGCCTTAAGTACTTTGGTGTTTCGGCGTTCGTGAGTTTTGTGAACCCAATCTTTGTCAAAACTCTGAAAGGAAATCTCACAGAGTGACATGGCAGAGATGACGTCATTCGTGATGACGTGTCAAGAAAAGAAAGGTGTCATGTGTCAATTTAAAACATGTGAATCATCTAATGTAAATGTCAAAATTAAGTGCCATGTGTCAACCCAAATTAAGAGACACGTGTCCCATGAGTCACAAGCGGTTATCTTCAGGTTTCGAAAATTTGGGGTTTTCATTGTTTAGACTTGCTAGAATACCCGAAGCACGAAGCTCCGAAGTGAACATTAGAGACTTTCTTTAAAACTCAAGCATCTTCTACAGTTCAAAGATCATTAAGATCGTTTGATAAAATTAGAGTAGCTAATCGACGGTGGATATCGTAAGTGCCTTTTCAACAAACGATGGATTTATCTTTAAAGTTAAAAGGCGAATCTCTAATTTTATTTTTCTTTTTGGGTGAAAATTTTATTTGTAATGAAAAATCTAAAGCTCAAAATCTCAAAATTAAATGTGTTCCAATAGGGAGATATGTTTTGGATGTAGGTTGCACAATTAAGTGCTTCAGCCCATAATCTCTATGGAAGTGACTTTGCATGTAGCATGCAAGACTCCATCTCTTTTAGAGATCTATTTTTTTTCTTAGCAACTCTGTTTTGTTGCAGAGTATAAGGAATCATGTGCTACAAATGAATCCCATCTCCATGAAAAAGACTATGTATCTCATGGTTGACATACTCTCCCCCGTTATCTTTTCAAAGGACTTTGATTTTCTTTCATGGCTGTGTCTCAACAAGGCCTTTGAAATCTTTGAGGTGTTGAAAGAGCTATAATTTTTTCCTGAGAAATAAAATCCATGTGAAGTGTGAGAAATAATAATAAAAAATGAGCACGTACCTTGATTTATTGATTGATGGATGTGGATAAGGGTCCATTAGATTACTATGGATCATATCTAAAGGAAAGGAATCCTTCTGAGTCTTTCCTTTTTCAAATTTCTCTTGAGGGTGTTTTCCAAGAACACATCCCTCACAAATCCTTTGGAGAAGTGGATGTCAGGTAGACCATCAACTGTTCCATTCTTTCTAAGTTGTTGCAAATATCTGAAATTTAAATTCTCGAACCTTTCGTCCCATATCCTATTTCTTTCATCAACATGGGTAAGAAGTAATGTAGAATCTAGTTCAATAAATTCAAAAAATGTCTAGAGTCTAGATTGATGATTTACCTCAATAGTAGAAACCCTGGAATTGGTTTTCATGCCATAGATATCCATTGCATCAGGTGTGAATATGACTCTCTTTCCGGTGCTAGAATTTGTCATCTGATACACGGAGAGAAGATTGACGAAAATTTTGAGAACGTGTAGCATATTCTCAAAGCTTCTATTTGTGAGTTCAATTCTTCCTTTGCCGATGACCTCAACTGGAGAGTTTTTCACCATTAGACTAGGAGGAACTTTGCATGCATCCAATGAAGAATAGACTTCTTTTGTGGCTTCCATGTGGTGTGATGCACCTGAATCTACGATCCAAGCATCAAGAGAGTAGTTGATGGAAATCAAAGCATGATTAGAATTGTCTTTCTTGGGATTCTAATCTTCTAGCTTCTTCTTCTTGGAACCCTCAGGGATTCGATCTCCAAGGTTGTTTTTCTGCAGTATTTGGTCCATTCGATCTATCTATTTTTTCATACATGTAGATTATGGATGGAATCCTTTATGGAAGTAAGTGCGTTTCTCCCCTTTTCTTCCCTTTCCACCTTTGGATCTAGAGGCATCGTTGAAGGGTTTTGAGTACCCTTCCTTCTTTGGATCTGCATGTGATTTCCTTTTTTATTTTTCTTTGTCTTTAGATTTATGATATTGATGATCGCTACCATCTTGCATAGTAAGTGAATGTGCCTTTGGGCCTTTGATTGTTCCCATATTGATGAGCCTATTCTAATCTTTTGCTAAAGACTTGATAAAGGCCTCAAGAGAGGGCATCATCCAGGTGGCTCCAAAGGTGAGCCTAAATAAATGAAATGTAGATAAAAACACTCAGTATTTCAGACCAAGTTTGGAGAGAATGGTAAGAACCGTTTGTTTCTCCTCCTTAGATTTTTCAACCCTGCAAGCCTTGAGTTGAGACAACAAATCCTTATATTTGGTAAAGAAATCTTGGAGATTGTCGAAGGTTTTTGGATCCAAAGTGAGAAATTCCACCTCAAGCATGTGTCCACTCATCTCGTCATGTTTTCCAAAAATCCCTTCCATGGTGGTCCAAGATTCATTGGGGGTTTTACATAGGCTATGTGAAAGAGGAATTCAGGAGAAATGAAACTGCAAATAGTTCCAAACACTTCATACATTTGATTTAGATACTTGGATTTTAATATGGCTAATGTTGGTTCAGTTTATGTGTTCATGGTTAACCTATATAATCCTATGCCTCGAAGATGTATTATCATATTCTCCTTCCATGCAAATAAATTGTATGGTGTATGAATGAATTCTTTTGGAAATTCCATTTTTTTGTTGTCTTCAATCTTCGGTACCTGCAAAAATAATTTTGTGTGTCTTTTCCCTAGTAGTCTATTGGCTTTGATACCATGTAAATGTGTTGAACCTGCATAGAATATATCTAGCTAGAAAATGACATATACAATTTGCAGAGAAAATATGAGAAAAGAGAAGCAAGAGAGAAACAATGGAAGAATTCTCATTAACCAAATGAATGAATGATCATTTACACATGATATACTATGTATAACTCAACTAAAGTGCATTGGAGGAAAATACAATGTGCCATAGTGGTGGTCTAGAGTGATCTGGACACACACCAACAGTTAAGGGAGTAAATTTCCACCTAGTCTAGTCTCTCAGGCAGTTACGGGAGTGAACTACCACCTAGTATAAGTTAACTAATCTCTTAGTCTTAAGTTAACTGACTGAAATAGAGTGAAGTGAGGAGGACAATAGGGAATCATGAGTAATGCACTAGTCTGGTGATAATCCCAAGTACAATGTGCATTATTTGGTGATGAACCCAATGTTTAATGGTGATTATCCCAATGTGGAATCTAGACTCCACTCAACTCATCAAAGTGAAGTGTGAACTGAAGAGAATATTCTCCTAGAGGAATATTCTCCCTGAACTATAGGAGAACAAATAATGACTAATAAACATAGGGAAAACCTTAGGAAAACTAAATCCTAGGTGTGTGTGAAGTATCTCCAAAAGGTGTTGAGGCTGCAATGGTTGCAGTGGCCTTATATACATCCTTTGAACAAACCATGAAGAGGTTGGATTTTGCAGTATGAAATATTACATTGTGACATTGTTTTGGTGGAACAGTAGTTGGAACTAGCTCTAGTATCCTATAGAGATGACCCCCCAGAGTAATAATGAAATTATGGGGTCGAGACTCACACACAACATGGAATTTCCACATATATGGTTGGCCCAAAACAACATCACAGACATTAGGAGGAGAAACATCACACACGCACCATCCCTAAAGGGTTGGATGCCATAGGATAGGAGAAACTGTTGGCTGACATGGAGATCTCATCCCTCGTGAAGCCACCTGATGTTGTATGGCTATAGGTGTGGTGTTGTCGAAAAACCCAACTGTTTGATGACCTCAACTAAGATGAGGTTCTTCTGGTTTCCACTATCAATAATGAAATGCAACGAGGTCCCCTTCACCCACATCTTTGAATGGAAGAGGCACTCCCCTTATTTAGGATCTACTAGTTCTTCTGGTTGAATTGTTGTGGTTGCAAAAGTAGTAGTGGGATCTACATCGATGATATGTCCTTTTTCATTATTTTTTGGATCATATTTTGAATCAAGGCTTGGCTCCTTGTCTTTGACCTCAACCACCAATGATTTTTTCGAGCGACATTCATTGGTGTTGTGTCAGGGGATTTTATGGAAGTTGCACTACTTCCAGTTTCATTCTTCATCTTTCATTTACCCTTCTTTTCCTGTGTCTTGGATTGGTTGTCAGGAGGTTGTTGGTTAGAGTCGTCTTTAACATGCTTTGGTTGTTGCAGAGTTACAGATCCGAACTCCCATTTGTTCAAGTGCCTAAATTTTTTCTTGATTTTGACAACATATATATAGGTAGCTCCCAATGATGAGATGTTTAGGAAATCCATTTCAGTTTGGATGTACCTATGTAGAGCCCCATGATATTTTAGAACCAGATTTCTCTCAGAGTCTTTGATACCCAACTTGGTGCACAAGGTATGGAAATTATTTGTGAACTTCGACATTGTTTGACTCTTCTCTTGTCACAGTGTGGTCCATCTCATATATTGGTCTTCATAGTTATCAACAGGGTAATATTATTCCTTGACTGCATCCACAAAAGAATACCAAGTGGGCTCGACCCCATATATTCCATATTCCTCTGTGGAAATTTTCTCACAGTAAGTTTCCCACCAATGTTTGACATGGGGAGATCCTTGAGGAGTGCGAGGGTGATCTTTTCCTTATCAGAAAAATTGTGAACAGAGAAAATAACCTTGTAGAATATTTAACCATTTTTCTGAGGCATCCTCATCTATCAGACCTTCAAATATGGGAATATCAAAATTAACTTGTACCTTGAAGGGAGAAGTTCCTCCAAAGTGGTCGCTTGATGAATATGTGCATGTTTCTATCAGAAGGCGTTGAAGGATATGAGAAAAATTCTCCATCATTTCATCCCTCTGTCACATGAGAGCTTGTTCAAGCAATATGTTAATATAATATTCTTCTCCATTGTTTTTCTTTTCTTCCACCATGGAGGGTTTATTGGGTGTGCGAAAGTGATTCTTCTCAAGAGAGACAAGCTCGAGACCCAACTTGCTATACTTGGACCTCATCAGGGACATGCACTGAAAAACGATCAAGAGCATCTTGCTCTGATACCACTGATCTAGATTATTTTTGGAACAAAATGAAATCAGAGATATTACAATGAAGTACACATAAATATTTCCAGAAACAGAGAAATATAGAAATACATGATTTATATTAATGAAAGAAATGTACAAAAACTGTAAAAATACAAAGTGCAAGACTCGCTAAAATGGTGGCATCTTGATCTATGAGAAGAGATGTTACGACTATGCTCATTTGAAAGAAGATGATTATAATGAGGCTCCAAAGGAAATTTTATCATAAACATGAATTACAAAACCCTAGACATCCAAAAACCTAACCCTAGGAGATGAACCACCAAAATTCACGTGGGCCCCGTTGGGGTAAGTTAGTACATCAAGTTCCTAGGGTCATAACTTTTGCATATGATCTTTGTTTTAGGAGTCTGATAGCCCGTTGGAAAGGTGTTTTTGATAACTACAGATTATGTTGTCAAAATATAAATTCGTCTACAATTTGACTGTGGCAAGCCAAGAAAACACTGTTTAGGGCCCTAAAACAGCCCTAGAAGTACAATAGATGTACTGACATGAAAAATTCCAAAATAAGCCAATTGGAATAGGTGGGAAGCCACCATTATCCTCCTAGATTCTATGTATGGATTTAGGACATCCCCATAAGTGTAGAAACCACAATTACAAAGAAATGTCCCCATTATAAAGAAACGCGTTGAACAGAAAACTCTCAAGATGAGCCAGTTGGAATTTGGAACAGGTGGGTGGCCACTAATATCCACCTGGATCATAAATATTGTAGCCTACACCACCAAGGTATTTTCTTTTTTTTCTGCCCAATGAACAAGTTTCTTGTGATTTGTTAGGAGAATAGTTTCATTTCATTAAATTGAGAGTGTTCTTTTCATATATTAGATAGTCATTCTAGTCCTAGTCCTTGCACATATAGTGTTGAAACCTCTAAGCTTACACCCCCGGATTGATGATAAAGTGCAACATAAATTAGCATATAATTTGACTTAGACCTTGGAGTATAGTTGTACTCTTGTGAGGATTGAGGTTGAAGGGAATTTAGAGGAGAGGAACTCCTTCCTTGGGCAAGGAGGTCATCATTAAATCATGGGAGGTTAGCTTTGTAAATTATTTCTTTATTGAAGATATATACTCCCCCCTCCATATTTTGTGTTCATAATATGCTTATTGGATTTACATTCATGTTATTCATAGTTTTCTAAATCAATTATTGTATATTCAGTTCACTTGCTTAAGTTTAGTTGTACCAATTACAAGTAGTTAGTATTGTTATTTATGCATATTTTGTTTATCATTCATATCCAGTTAAGATAGTGTTTAGTTTATTTTGTGCATATCTCTTGAAGCCAAGAACAACTAGATAATTTCTCTTCCAAATCACATGAATAATGATATAATGAGAGGAATTATAAGTGTCATTACATATTATTCTCTGAAAATGTTCTGCATAGTAACTTTCATTTGATAATTGAGTTCGAATCTAAAGAGGGGACAAAATAAATTTGGATCTTTCCCCTATTTTGTGTTAACCCAAGTAACCTAAGGGATAATTTTCACTTCATTGTGAATTATTTCCTACAACACTTAGAGATCCTTTGCTAGCTTGGGTGTGTTCTAGGGTTAGGACCCCATCCTTCTTGGTAGTGTGGGTCAATACATAGAGTGATTTGGCAGCATAGAATCACAGGTGCAAGTTGGTTATCATTGATGACATGACATTAATGAAGTAAAAATTGTATATTTTAACCTTGTACAATTATTTACTACAAACAGATTGTGAATAAAAAACAGAAAAGATACAATGGCACACACACACGCACATTACACATAAATTTTACCTTGGAAACACAAACCAGGAAAACCAAAAACCTATTTAGAGCCACATATTTAATATTATATTCATCATACCTTCATTGTTTACAACACAATATACATACAGTATCCCACAACATTCAAACCCCTAATCCATTGACTAAGATTATTCAACAACCATGATTCCTTAACCGAAATTAGAAAACCATCAGTGAAAACCATGTGTTGAAACAATGCCAAAAATAGACGCAAAAAAAGGCCAATTTTTTTTTTGGGGGGGGATACCACCCCCGAACCCCCTTACAAGGGGGGAACCATGGACCCCCCCCACCCCCTGAGGCTCCCATATCAGTGTACAGTACATAGGATCAATCGCAAACAATATAACACATACCCAACATTCTCCCACTTGTTGTTTTGTTTGCATACAAAGGGTCACAATATTACATAGCCAACAATTCAAGGAAGAAATTCCCATAGAAACTCTACACCAAGAGAACTTGTCAGTGCTCACAAATTTTGTTAATGAATCTGCAACATTCTCCAAAGTGTCCACCCTCATCAACAAAACCTTCTTGTCTTCAACCATGTCTCTCATAAAGTGATATTGAACATCAATATGCTTTGTCTTTGAAGGATAAGTTGGGTTCTTCACTAGGAATATTGCACTCTAACTATCACAATATATCCTTACAACTTGTTGTACCAACCCAATACCTAAAAAAAATATTTGTAATCATATTT
>SNQJ01S0202363.1:0-16772 GCA_010110895.2 Picea sitchensis | reverse complement strand
CTAATATTGGCTCATTACCCCTTAATTGGGGCATATTATATTAGTAATGTTATTTTATTTATGTCGGCTTTAGGCCGTTAGTTGTAATTATACCTCCTAGTCTCCTATATATACCAAGGAGACATTTTCATTTTGAATCATCTGGTACTTGAACATTTAAGTGGGGTAAAAGGAGGTTGCCCCCTGAAAGAGGATTATTGTCTGAAATTATCTCTTTTTCAAGGTGTTGAGTACTTTTTCTGAGGTTTTTCTATGCTATATTGGTATTTGGTTCTTAAAAATTGGAGATTGCCATGAAACTAGAATCAAACCTTATGGGAGAATCCAACTCAGGTATGAGTCAAATTTTAAGTTAGCTAACTAGCTTATCTCTGCAAGTTGAAGATATGAAGAAAGAAAAAGGAAAATATAAAAGAGAAGACATTTGGTGTATAAGATGCAAATCATAGGGCCATGAAAAGGAGCATTGTCCCCTATTTAATGAGTACTTGGCCTCTGGAGCTCTGAGCCCTTTGAAGCATGTTACTCTACCTTGGTGCGAGGTATGTAGAAATAGGAGTCGCCCTAGTGAATGTTATTACATGCAAAAATATGTCCAGACACCTACCAATATTTACTGCACATTCTGTAAATTTGTGGGGCATGATGAGAAGGATTGTAGGGATTATGACCTCTTCCATGAAAGGTAAAGAGATACATATAGGATTCAAGGAGAGATGCAACAGGAGGGAAATGTAACGCAATTTAATTCTCTAGGAAGAGGAAAATTCAACCTTCGCGGTGCTTTCAAAGGAAGAGGACGAGGAGGAGGCATGGGTCGAGGTTGAGGTCAGATCAATTGTTATAATTGTGCCCAACCAGGTCACTTGTCAAGGGACTACTAGAACCCTTGTACCACTTGTAGCTACTACAACTCATTTGAGCATGTTATTGAAGATTGTTCAGTACTGTTAGCCAAACTTCAGGAGAGACGAGGAGGAAACGAGAAAGTACAACTAATATTAGTAGAACCTCGTGGAGAGGATCCCAAATTCCCTGTTATCACTAGAGGAGGAGCTGTTACAGGAGAAGACATAGTGACCCCAAGGAAGACTACAAAAGAATAAAGGGTCAGAAGCACTGCAAAGAAGACACAAGTGTTTGATCCGAGGAAAGAAAAGCAGATGTTTGAAGAGGCAAGAAGAGAATTTGGAAGAGATCAGGCTTCTTCATCAAAGACACAACCATAAGTAAGAGAATGTTGAATGCCTCTGGCATTTGATCAGTCTTCCTTGCCCAGAGAAGGAAAAGAGGTAAGAAAGATTATGGAATTCTTATGTACTTGCATTAATTTGATTAGTGATGAAAGAGCTATGCAATAATTACAATACTTGATCAGACAATATGAGATAGGGAGGGTAGGTCCTTTGCTTAAAGCAGTACATCAAGAATCTAGGAAGAGAAGGACAAACAAGGAACTACACCTTAATGATGAGATTGGAGACTATGACATAGATTATGTGGTCCTCGATTTAGGGTCAGAAGTCAATGTTATGATGAAGTAGACCTAGGAACTCATGGGAAAACCTAAGTTGATTTACTTTCCTATCAAGCTTAGGATGGCTAATACCCAGGCAGTAAGACCCTTTGGAATATTGGAGCATGTCCCTATGGACATCGACAGGGTAAGGATGTTTGCAGACTTCGAAGTGAATGAGATAGTTGATGATATCTATCCTTATCCTGCACTGTTAGGAATTGATTGGGATTTCAACAATTCAGCTGTTGTTGACTTAAAAAAAAAATGGCATTTTAAGGTGATGGTCTTAGGGCCATTGCACCCCTTGATCACGATGAAGGTTTCAAATACACAGAACACATCAAAGAAGAATACCGTGCATATGAAATAGATAATATATGCAAATTGATAGTCAGACAACATGATTACATTAATCCTATAGCAGACAAGAACTTGAGTTGGCGAAGTGAAAGCACATGCTCATCAGACTCAGAAGAAGCACTAGAGAATTGGCAGAACAAAATGTATGAATTTCCTGCACGGAGGTGTGCCATATTGACCAGGCAAGTTTGTTGGATTGGCATGAAAGTAAGTAATCTTCCCACATTTGATGGTTTAAATCATTTAGAAACATTCTTAGTGGAATTTGAAGAAATTGTACCAGTACAACAGAGGTTTTTGGCACTGGATGAAGCCTTGAAAGAAATGCCAGCAAGATGGTGGGGAACACACAAACAAAACATTGCAGAGTGGGTCCAACGTCGCACTTTGATGACAATACGTTTTTGAGAACAAGTCGAAGGGTGCGAAGTTCGGTACACAGGTTAGAGTTGTCTGAAGGACCATGTGCAGAGTTGTGAGGAGGCCTGGACCAACATTCCTATAGATCAGTGGGTTCATAAATTCATTAACACTTTGGACACTACGCCCATCAACTAGTATCTTCAAGTAGAACTGCACCTCACCACTTCATATTAGAACGTTATGACCCATAACTTTATAGCTACATTTTTATTTGAAAGTCAATACTCCACAGTAGATCAGGATTTACAAGTTGTAAGACATAAAGTCTTTAAGGATGCACCTAACCTCCCTTTGGATCAAGATGAAGATGAGTGGACTGCCCCTCTTCAAAAATTACAGGGTTGTTACAATATCAATGTTGATGAAGATAATGATCCTAGAAATGTGAACATCGCAAAAACTGAAGGACAGAGAGACATAGAAGGACCGGGGATTGAACTACCTTTCATTGGGAAGCCAATCAAAATCAAGAAAGTTAATATTGGCACAGAGAAAGCACATAAGTTGGCAAATGTTGGAGATTATTGGGATGATGCCACTATTGATATGATCACAAAATTACTGCATGAATATCAAGACTTGTTTCCAACCAAGTTCACAAACATGAATTGCATTAAAGGGCCCATGGGAGAAATGAAGATTCATTTGAAACTAGATGCAAGACCAGTTAAGCAGAGACCCTACAGAATGAATCCCAAGTATAAGAAGAAGGTTAAGATCGAACTAGACATAATATTGGAAGCAGGAATCATAGAAACGATTGAAGAATCAAAATGGATTAGCCCTATGGTGGTCCAGGATAAGAAGACAGGAGAGATCAGAATCTGTGTCGATTTAAGGAAACCGAACAATGCATGCTTACATGATCCATTCCCTACACCCTTTACTGATGAAGTGTTAGATAATGTAGGAGGACATGAAGTTTACTCCTTCATAGATGTATTTTCAGGTTATCACTAGATCAGGATTGCTAAGGAAGATCGCCATAAGACCATATTTGCAACAGAATGGGTTTCTTTCCAGTACATTGTGATTCCTTTCGGATTGAAGAATGCACCAGCCATATTTTCCAAGGTGGTGGTCGAAGCATTCAAGGAGTCTTTACATAAATTTTTGGAAGCATATTTTGATGATTGGACTGTCTTTAGCTTGTTGAAAAAACATATTGAATGTTTGAGACTAATGTTGGCTAAGTGCAGGCAATGCCAAATTTCCCTGAACCTGAAGAAGTGCATCATCCTGTCACCTTTTGGAGTATTGTTGGGACACATTGTGTGTAAGAAAGGGTTGTCGGTAGACCCTTCTAAGATTTCCATCATTGTTGATCTACCCCCCCTACTTCGATTAGACAATTGTGCATTGCGCTAGGACATACTGGATATGACAGGAAGTTTATCAAGGGATATGAATAGATAAAAGAACTAATGGAAAAGAGTTTAAAGAAAGATCGTCAATATCAATGGTCAGAGGAATGTCAACAGAGCTTCGACACACTAAAACAAAATATGGTTACTGCACCTGTCTTGGTTTTCCCAGATTGGAGTAAGGAATTCCATGTCCATGTCGATGCTTCGTCCATTGGATTAGGATCAGTGTTATCACAACTAAGAGATGGAGATATTGACCACTTTCTATCCTTTTCTAGAAAGAAGCTATCTATAGCTGATATAAACTACACTACCATTGAGAGAGAAGGTTTAGCCATGGTTTACGCACCGTAGAAGTTTCGACACCAATTGTTGGGAGAAAAATTTAAGATGTTCACTGATCACTCTGCACTGAAATACTTAGTCAACAAGCCAGTGTTGGGGGGAAGAATATGCAGATGGCTAATGTTATTCCAGGAATATGACTTTGAGATTGTGGTCAAACCAGGGAGAATGAACAAGGAACCTAACCACTTTTCTAGGCTAGAACATGGAGAGGAACCTACCATTTTGGAGGATACACTACCATATGCACAGTTGCTGGTCATCAAAAAGGTTGATGATCACTTCGTCAAGATACTCTAGTACCTATGTACATGAATGACACACTGTGAGTATACAATCATTTAGAAGAAACAACTGGTAGTTCGTGCTGCCGATTTTTCACTTATAGCTGGACAACTATATAAGATGGGACCAGATGAGATTTTGAGGAGATGCATTATGGAGCAAGAAATACCACTGGTTCTAGTAGAAGAACATGGAGGCATCACATGAGGAAATTATGTAGGGAAAGAAACAACCCAGAAGGTTCTTCGAGCAGGCCTCCGGTGTCCTACTTTATAGAAATATGCTAAGGAATACTACAGAGCCTGCGATGTATACCAAAGAGTTGGGAAAACATCCAGAAGAGATGGGATGACTTTAGCGCCTTAGATAACTTTAAAATCATTTGAGAAATGGGCCATTGACTTTGTGGGACCTATCAACCCACCAGGAAAGCGCACTAGATCCCGATACATCATCATTGCGATAGAGTAATTGACCAGATGGGTAGAAGAAAGAGTAGTTAAGGACTGTAGTGCAACTACAACTGTGTGGTTCATATTTGATGATATCATAACCAGAATTGGATGCCCAAAGGTCCTTATGAGTGATCAAGGTATTCGTTTTATTAATAATAATATTGAAGCCTTAACTTGGGATTTTGAAGTTCATCATTAGAAGAGCATGCCATACCACCCATAAGCAAATGGTACAGTGGAAGCTTTCAATAAAATCTTGGGGACAACGCTGACAAATATTTGTAGTCTGAAAAGAGATGATTGGTATTTGAGAGTTACAACAGTAATATGGGCATATCAAACTACTTGCAAGAAGGTGACAATGCAAACTGCTTTTAAGTTAGCTTATGGCCTAGAAGTAGGGGTACCCATGAAATATTTAGTTCCTAGCTTAAGAATTGCAACATTTACAGATATGGATGAGACTAGCGCTGTTCAAGAGAGGCTTGTGTAGTTGGTAGAACTAGAGGAGGACAAGTTTATTGCAGGATTTCATCAGCATGTACAAAAGGAACGCGAGAAAGCCTACCATGAGAGACATATAAAGAGGAAAGAATTCAAACAAGGAGATTCGATGCTGGTATATGACAGTAAGTTCATGAAGCATCCAAGGAAGTTCAAGACACATCGGCTTGGGCCATATGAGGTCTCCTATGTTACAGAAGGAGGAGCTGCGCAGTTGAAGACTCTGAATGGAGAATGAAAGGAAGGTTTAGTAAACGAGATTAGGTTGAAATTGTATTATGACAACCTGCTGCCTCAATGCCCTAAATAAAATAAAAGAAGAAGGGTCTAGGTACCAGGTGCAGTTGAAACTGGGTATCAGACATAGAAAAGATAGTCTGGAAAAGGAAGAGAGGGACCGATAAGAAAACACAGGATGCTTTTCACAGTCTGAAGTCGAAGTGAAACAAAAGGTTCAACCCTGCAGTGACTTGAGATGAGTCATAGGTGAGTTTTGGGGTCCTATTGGCCCTTGGTTATGGAAGGAAGCGAATATTAAGGAAGAAGAGCGAACTGCGAACTGCGCGGAAGGCACATTAATTGAGAATGGGTCGAAGTGGTTAAAGAAGTAGAAAATGAGCGAATTAAGGGAAAGCTATATGTTGAAAGATAAGATCAAGGAAGACGGATCAACAAAGAAGATGGATTATGGACATCTCAACAAGCGGAAAAAGACACTAACGAGTGCTTTGGAGCACCTCGTAGAAAAGAAGGGAAGACAGGTTGACGAAGCCCTGAAAACACGAGTCAAGTTGACCTAGGGTTTTAGATACCTAGGGTTTTTGGGATCTAGGGTTTTGACACCTAAACGTTGGTAATGTAATGTATAAATAAAGGTCTGGGAGATTCGAGAGGGTTGGTCAATAATTGGTTAGTTCTAAGTGGATTCTATTGTTGATGTTGAGTGATTATTGTCATTCTGTGATGAGAGTATTGTGTTGTGAGAATATTCTTGTATTGTAAGATCTTCAGTTGGGTGTGAAGATCAACCTTGCAGCTGGGTGCGTAGGGAGGGGAGAGAAGAAGAAGAGAGAGAGAGAGAGATCTGCAAGCTAAGTGCACGGATAGAACTATATGTTTTCATATAATATATAAATAAATGAAGTTTTGTGGATGTAGCCTTAGGGAGAGGGTGAACCACACATATATTGTTGTTATCTATGGTTGATGTTTTGTTCTTTTCTTTCTGTTATATGGTTATTGAATTTTTGTGTTAGATCTGATATATAACTTGTGAATTAAGCTTAAGCGTGGTAAAGAATATCTATATTGTTGTGCGTTGGTGACCCATATCCACTCTGCATTTCCTCTAGTTGTAGACACATGTGTCCTGCAATCCCCCTATTGCTACTTTGGCTGAGACTGCATCTGCTTTGTAGGTGTTTCTGAAAGGGCCAATATTTAGGGCTTGTTGGTGCGTTGTTAGAGTTGAACCCTAGGTCTTCCCATGTGCCAACAAAGTGCAAGATCTAATTTATCATTTTTAGTGTATCCAAGATTTTAATATCTTATCAAAAGTTTTGTAGTGAAGGAATTGGGAGGATAAGGATCTCTTATGAAGGATATTTCTAGTCTTGTGTTGATGTTTTGATCATTGTTATGGGATAAATATAGTATGAAAGGTTGATTCTTTGCATAGGGTTCTATGTGGTTGTTGGGGTTTATGTGTTGACCCATGTGGACATAGGATCTCTATGTGGAACCATTTTCTTTGATCAACCAATTTGATTATGATGATGTATCAATGATAGTGGTAGAGATAGTGACAGTGACAATGATAGTCTATGTGGAACCAATTTCTATGTGGACCCAATTTGATAATAATGATGTAATCTTCCTATGAATGTAATCTTGTTATTATATAAGAAAAACATTCCGTGGATTTCCACGCAAATCTATTGTGTACTATGTATTTCTTCTTCTTCTCTTTATTACTTATTCAAATGCATTTATTTGATTGAAAAGTTAAACTTTAAAAGGTTCTAAATTGTACTTGATATCGACTCACTCCCCCTCTTAGTATAAAAAAAATGGTGTGGTAACCTTCATTCTTTTACATATCCTTGATTTGTGTCAATTCACTATTCATTTGTTATAGATGTTTGTTTGCACAATAAACGACTATGCATGTCATATAGGAATGTCGCTACTATTTCATCTCTTTGTTGCACCAAAACATGTTTGGACTATTTGGGACCAACACATTAGATCAACTTAGTTTTATATATCATTTCCACAAAATATCTTTGATGAGCCATATGTACAGTTTTGTCCATTATGTTTGATCATCCATTTGTTGTAGAAATATATGTTATGTACTCTTGGGACATTTCTTAGCAATTCTTAGTCAATTCATTGTCTACAAAAAATTGCATAGTCAAATGCATATGTGTGAAATAAATCAATGTTTCTCTTCACAAGATCTGATACCATGTGAAATTCACAAAGAACATAGCTAGATAAATTCACACAAATCTTGGAAAAATAACCAGAGAGAAAGATTCAAGAATGCGGGAAAGAATTGAGAATGAAAACACAAATTGTAGTACATGAATGTGTAATAAATACATGAAGAAACCCTAATGATAGGTCAATGTTGTAACACCTCGTTTTCCACAGTATGTAAGTAAAGTTCTAAATGTCTCCATGACTCATGGATAGTGTGTTTAATAATTTGGACCATAATGAACAATTAAAATGATATAATGCATTTTGATGATAATGAAAAGAAAATTGTTGATGGGTGGAGCACTTACACAAAAAATGATGCCATGAGAGGGAATGGTGATGGGGAACCCTTATTGGTTGAGATGAACCATTCCATGAAGTACCCTACTAAATTAAAAATTTCAAACCCATAATTGACCTCTGTTCCAAAAGATTTATTTACCATTCAAGTTGGTGGTTGGGTGGTCCTCCTTAGAAATCAATGAGAGAATGGACAGAGTGCCGATTTGAAATTTTCTGATCTAACCCACACATTTGGGGGATTTTACCCATGAAATCTTGTGGCGGAAGAAAAGAAAATGAGGAACATGAGAGAGGATGCACATGGATGGGTTTGGGGACTAAATCTAAGTGGAGAAGAGTGTGTGAAACTCTATGTTTCTTAGAAAACAGAGGGAAGTCAAGTTATTTATGTTTTCGGCAAGAAAATAGAAAATACATTCTCTAAACAAAACTAATAAATGAGGCTATGAACTTTGAGTATTTATTTGTGAAAGATAATTGTTGTGACTCCCTGAGTCAAGAAAATGTCCTCTTGCTTGGTGGGATTAGAGTTATATCTTAGTAAGTTTTATTGGTGAAGGGGAGTAAACTTCATCTGTTTACCTCTGTTACAAAGTGTTATGAGGAAAATATCTCTTTGGATAGGAGTAAACCACAATAGATGGAATGACATAAAAAAATAAATTCTAATCCCAAGTATTCTATATAAATGAATTATAACAATACAAGGCTAAGAGTCTACCTCATTCGGACGTTCGAAGAAGACCACCATTGAGCACACAACCCAAATCTTTGTACCCGCATCTTGTCTTCAACAACCAATATATACAAGCATATGGTGATAATAGTTAATGTTAGCATATAGATTATCATAATCCATTAACATACATGAAAAATATACCCATGGAATAATAATTCTAATATTTGCAAGATATCAATTGGACGAGAAAATAGTATTTCTATTAAAATAGTCAGCAAAAGTACATAGGTGACAAAATTCTATAATGACACATATTGGAACCGAGAAACTAAGTCCCTCTCATTGGGACTCCACCACTTCAATCCTCCACCAAAGGAAAACTCATATACAGGAGTCAAGGAGTTTCTCCATCACAAAAAAGGAAGATCTTGGGGGTTGAACAACGAGTTCATAATTTCAAGGACAAAGGGATGTAGACTCAATATGAAGAGAAATTTTTCCAGAGTGTCTTCACTCTCAAAGTTGAATTGTTGAATTTCATCAAGGATTGGATATGGATCAATTTATATCCTTCAAATGGAACTGAAGGGATGATTCTGAGCATTTCCAATATATGGAAGGTCAAGGATAATGGATCTCGTGACATGTCATGGAAGCCTATCATAATTTCTAATTTTGAGCACCAATCCTGATGTACACGGGCTATAGTGGAGAAACCTTCATATATTATTATTGTATAATTGATAGGGCACATATATGTGGAAAAATATGCTTTTTTGGCTATGGAATGCAAAAAAAAGGAACTTCAAGTCTACATAGGGAAATCATAGACCATCCAAGAAAGTTGCATGGAGTGAGGAAAAATTTGTTGTAATATATGCCCCTAATGTGTGAGGTCATAGGACTATCTACGATGGCTGAAATACATTATAATTCCCAGAAGTGGAGTAATGAAGACTCAAGTGGAAGTAGTATTTTCTCATGAGAATATTACAATCTAGAATAAATTTGTACACATGGATGCCAATCTGAATTACACTTCAGATCCATGTGGAAATATATCAAATAGTTGTTCATCTCCATGAATAGGCAACACAAAGGGGACATATGCCATAGGCTATCATAGTCATGAACAAGGCATAGTGGAATCCAATCTCAAAATCAATCTGAAGATATATGTATACAATGGAGTACGATCTAATCCCCCATGATCACTGAATTCATATAGGTATTGGTCCAATTAAAGACAATAGTGGATGAGGAATGATGCTTCTATAAGATGGATGTCTTATACACTATCCTCCGAAGGTGAAATTCTACATCATATGAATAGAGTAGTTGAGGTCAAACATAATGAGACTTCATTTGATTACCTATCATTAAGGTATACCATTAACAAACTCGAGACAACCCACCAATAATGAAAGTAGGTATCAAGGCATCGAATACATTCTACAAGTGTGAATAAGGGTGTTGAGGTCGAACATTTGAAGAATCCATTGATTATGATATATTGATGTATTCCAAAATGTCGATGGTGGGAGAACCTACCACTGATGAATGCAAGCCTCTATGTACTCATAGGACTCTAGGTATCATTTCTAGAATAGATGAGATGAATTCAATGGAAGGAGGTCGACTGAAAGGAGTGAATGAGGGAATATCTCATCATTCAATGTGAGGTATAAAGAAATAGATTTATGACTAGGAGGAGCTCGAATGAATAGGATGTTTATGAACCAACGACCTTGTGAGTCCCTCATATGCACCAGATGAAAGTAGTGCATGAAAGAGACCCTCTGAATAACAACCAATAAGGAAACCTATTGACAAAGGAGAGGAAACCACCAATAAGGATAATGGAATCCAAGACATTGAATGCATCCCAATGTGTGAATAGATTTATTTCCATCGAACACAATGGAAACACCCCAGTCAGCAACCAATGAGGAAATTCCATTTGTTGGGTTCAAGGTTACCTACCCATAATGAAAGTAGGACCAGGTTGCATGGTAGGAATACAACTTCATGTGACTCTGAGATACACTGAGGGTATGGATGACATGAAAAGTCAAGAGTTATGAGAAATGGCCGACACAGGCTTATAGACTTCCTTTTGAACAAGAGCATGAGACATACAAATAACTTAGGCAACAAATATTTGATGATGAAACTTTGTGATGCAGGAGGCATCAACAAAATTTGCATAGGGACGGGAAGAATAACCAGTTGGAGGAGTAAACTCTAAGTAATGAGATAAAATTCCTAAGGTCATGCTAAACCCAAACTTTGGATGAAAGTGGACTCAAAAAAAATTTCTCTGTTCAAAGGTGACACAACTATTGTCGATATGAGATAATGTTCTTTTCTCGCCTATCTTTTTTTTTTCAATGGAAAATAAATGTTATGATACATGAGAGGAAATGTGTGTTGTGAGTAAGAAGCTAGTTCCAAGCAGTGGAACATACTTATTCTCAATGAAATGAAGTGCATGCGGGGCATTGACATTCGGGGGGATGTTTCCTCTACGGATACGGGGTGTCAAGTTGCAAAGGATATATAGAAGGCACTTCTTGGCTAGTGATGCAAATTGCTGAGATAAGAGGCTTACAATGAGAAAGAAGGAACCAAAAATAGGCTTAATAATGCAAGTAGGATGATGGAGTAAAATTACAGACTAACTCCAAAAAAAGTCATTTTTCATAGATTTAGTCTCCAAGGCCTGAAACAGTATAAAATAATACCCAGGAAAACTCTTTTAGCCAATGGTGACAAGAGTACTATTTTTTTGTAAGTAGTCTACTTGGTTCGAAAAAGGGTTAAACTTATACCAAATAGACGTATTTTCAAATCCATTTAATGAGTGTGAAAGAGACAAGTTCACTCGACAATATTTTCTTTTCTCCGAGAGTTAGAAAAGATCTTAACCAAGACTCAGGGAGGAGTCCCATAGGTAATAATCAGAATACTTGTCAGTAAGAAAAATGGGGTTCGAACGCAATCATATTGGGACTATAAGGAACTCCTGATCCTATGGAATAACTTTAGTATGGGCACCAAATGACACAAAGGTTCTAACTAGGGAACCCATATTTGGTAAGCCTCTACCACTTACTAACGACACTTCTAGTAGCATTGAGAAGGTTATTTTTCACTCATAAATGGGTTCGTACCTAGGGTGTATGGATCACATTCATATGATAATGCAAGAATGAAAAACGAAGTGAAAATATATCATATATGTTGGTAAAAGAATATACATGCCGAAGGCATGAACGGGCAGTACGACACTGGAAACCACAAAAAATCCTTGACAAAATCACCAAAAATGAAGTCTTTCGATTACACTACTAGTGTATAGGTAAAACAAATAGCAAAAAACTATAGAAAGTGGGTAAAAATCATTCTACTAATAGTAAAAATAGACCATTTTACCATAGCATTTGAGTTTTTTCACCCACATAGTGCATTTTAGGCTATTTTTTGCGCGATATTCAAGTGTCAATTGTGGGAGCTATGATCAAAGGAATCAACATACGTATGGACCAATTAAGTTCCCATCCCCTCTCCTTCAATTTCAATTGTTTAAATTTCAGTTTTAGACCCCATGTTTTGAGTATTAGAGGGCCTAACATGGAAACTAGGGTATACACAGGTGAAAGATCATAGGGTCACATATACAACCCCATATATGTGGGAAAAGAGACACATGCACCCATATATGAATCCCTATATGTGACTATTACCAATTTATCTCACGTACACGTCCATGAACAAGAGTTTTAAAGGTTTTTAACTCAAAAAATGGTTTTTACTTTGCAGAATGGTGATTGAATGGAGGGAATGGGAGAATGAGGAGATAGATGCAACAGTGGGAAGAGATCCAAGAGACCAACAAGATTTAAAACTATTTGTCCTTTATAAATTATGGGCTCTCAAGGGAATGATAGCTCAGGCGAGGTTACCCTAGTTGCTAGTAAACTACTAAGATCTGGGGACAGAGTCCTTCAACCTAGATGGGAAACCATTGAGGATTGAAGTAGATGATATATAATTTATCAAAAGATTGTGTCACTGAGGAGAGGTAGTGAATATCAAGGCCCTATGGGATGGGGGTGGTATGACTATGGACATTTCCACCCATTATGTTGCAGGCACAAATAAAGTAGGGAGCCAACTCCCTATCAGGGTGATCAATAACATGAGATTAAATATCATTGTGCTTGTACTCACTCAAATTTTTGGGTCGACCTCATTGCACAAGGAATCAATGTCACTCATTTTCTATGCACTGGAGTGTTTAAGACCCACTTTATATGACTGATGTACCTCACTATTGGCTAACAGGAATAGCCAGTTGACGGATTGTAAACAAGGGAAAATGAGAAATTTCATATTTTCATCCATACTTTGTATTTTTTTATTTGAGAGTGTACTATATTTTATCCCTAGAGTAGATATTACTCCACATGGACTATGGGATCCAACCATGTCATGGTGTATCAATGTTATGAGGTGGCTAAGAGCTAGTAGGGTGCCAATCCCCTACAATGATGAGTTCTTTTTATGGTGGCATTGACAGGTCATAGCCATTGATGACTATCCTTATGGAGGGATCAACTATTGAGGGGATCCTGACATGCCTTTACCACCAGGTTCTTCCTATGGTGATATTGGTAAGAAATGTTTTTACATATTTAATATTTTTTTTTTTTTTTCAATAAAAATAAAAAATGAAAATATTTTTGTATGGTATAAAGTATCAGCAACTACTTTGTTATGTAGTTGTAGGTATGTGATGGCCAAAGGGATTCCCATGGAATTAATGGAGTGGCCGAGGAGATGAGCCAGTAGTGGTTGGGGATACAGAGAGAGTGTTACAAAATGTCTAGGGGAACATGTCCCGATTGATGCACAAGATTCTTATGGTTAAGTGGAGGATCTGCCAGAGGTGATGTAACAATAGGTGGTGGGTGTACCCCATGTGTGGGTGTTGTTAGAAAAAAATAGGATCGTGGAGAAATAAAATAAAACAAATACATAAATAAAATACAAAAGATAAAAAATACAATAGAGACATAAATATACATGGTTCACCCAGTGTGGGCTATGCCCACCAGAGAAATTTCCAGGCCTTTCCTTTATTATTATCCTACAAATGAAGGGATACAACATACAACACACCCTCTGTAACTTCCTCTTCTTTCTCTCACAGTATCCTCACTCATAATACAATATTCATAATGATACATAGCCACAATACATTTCCCTCATAAAAGAGGGTTACCTTCTAGGGAAAAAAACCTTAACATAACTTCTAATGTCATTTGCGACCTTACAAGGAACGATTGAGATATACTATGAAATTACAATATACATTTACAAGGCAATTTTTCCTTTGGGGGCTTCACCCCCAAAACCCGCGGACCACGCCTTGCACTCCCCTACGTGGAGGAGTGTACATTCTTCCAGGCTGTAAATTCTTCATGGGGTATAAAAACAATCGCAAACAAATACCTCTGAATCAAGAATATAATCAGGCTCTAGAACCAACAATTTCGCACTTGGAGACTGATCTCAACAACTCCACCATTGCTATATATGTTCGACTATGATCCTTCTTGGACCTGGAAAATTTATCATCTAGATCTTCATGCTTGAAGACAAACTAAAACTAAGAAGCAACTTAGTTTATCCGTAGCTACTCCCTTTGTTAACATTTTTGCAGGATTTTGGATAATGTGTATCTTTTCCAACTTCAAATGTCCATCTTCCAAGATGGATCATATGAAATGGTACCTGAGTTGTATATGCTTAGTCTTCAAAGGGCAGGCTGTTTTTTTGCAAGATGAATGGCACTCTCACTGTCACAATACAATCTACTATTCTCCTACTTATTTCCCAATTCCTCCATAAACCTATGTAACCAAATCATTTCTTTACTAGCCTTTATAGAAGCAACATACTCTGCTTTTGTTTTTGAAAGTGAAACAACCTTTTTCAGTTTTGAAATCCAACTTACTGAAGTTCCACCTATAGTAAAAACATACCCTGTGGTGTTCTTCCTCCTATATTTATTAGATTCCATATATGAATCAACATATCCTTGTATAATAGTGTCTGAACCTCCAAAAAATAATTCATGAGTAGCAGGTATGTACCTCTCAAATACCGGATAATTCACTTTAGTGCCTCCCAATGTTCTTTACCTGGATTGTTCATATACCTACTCAAAACTCCCACTGCATGTGCAATACTTGGTCTTGTGAAAACCGTTGCATACATGAAGATGCCAATTTCTGATGCATAAGGGACCCTGGACATGTATTCTATATCCTCATGTGATCCAAAAACGAAGGTATTACTGATAAATTGCAAGTTAGTTTAATGTATTTTCGACATCAGATCATTAAGAATGTGAAATATATAAAGCTTATTATCTGGTTGCAGAATATCAAATGTGACTTTTACTTGATGCTTATTAATGAATAAAGAGATCAGCAATTAATATCCATGCTGAAAATGAAGAGAATAGAACAACAACAAAAAAAGAGAAATAGAGAATAGAGACCAATCGTTGGCTACATCTTCGGGCCCGCTTCCAAGTGGAGGACCTCTTTTTTGCTCTTTAAAATGCTCAAAGTTCTCTTACAATTGCTCTTTGATGTTACATAGCATGCTTCAGATATGATGTGCAAGACCTCCCTTCTCATATTCATGCATGCATCATCAAACTCCTCTCAAGAACATGGCAAAAATGCCTCTCAAAACATGAGAAAAGGCCAAAATTTACAAACTGCCCCTTCAAAACCTTGCATCAAAAAGTCTCCCCCAAGCTTCAAAAAGCCTGGTTTTTATATTTTTCATGCTCATATGAGGAAAATCACCTTCCCCTGAAGATATGGCCTCTTTTTGGGATCAAATCCCCTCCAAATGACCAAGATATCCTCAAAAAACCACTTTCTGGTCATAATACCAGGCTAAAATCAACATTGTATACTTAAAAACCCACTTTTATATAAAAATACACAGTATATCCCTCTTGGGCTGGGCTCACGCCCTCTTTACATGGTCATATGCACTTCATATGGCCAAGCGCCATCCCTTTGGGCTGCGCACTTGTTACACGTCAAAATTACTCAGCTGGATAAGTGTCGCACATTCCTCTCTATTGTCGTAAGTGTCGCATCTTCCTTACAACTTTCGCAAGTGTCGCAAGTTGATCACAAGTGTCGCAAATGATGTTCAGACATACTTCCATGACGAACGACACTAAGGAGACACTTATAACATCTCATATACTTGATTTGAAGAAGGAGAACTGGTTTACTAAAGTCAAACAACTCTTGACACCTGAAGAGAGCCCTGAAACAAAGGTTCTGAGGGGGAACGCTCCTCTATATCAGCTCTAGGAGCGCTAGCGCTCCCCTATAATGCTTCAAGGAGAGTTATAACACTCCCCTTCCCCCTCTAAAGGATAGTTTCTCATCTTGAGAGAACTGGCGCCCCTCCATGGCTTACCAGGGAGCGCTATAGCGCTCTGATGCCCCTTCTAAGGGAGTGCTGCCTAATCTGAGGCAGTAGTTGGCCCGTTGAGGAGAATAAGGGGAGGATATTTCGAGATTAGGAGGTAGTTGTGCTCAAATTCTTGGTTTCATCAAGAGATCCCTAATCTAAGGAGAAGGTTCCCAACTTGTTCTAAATATAACTCAAGAGGTTAAGCTCCTCTTTACCTATATAAACAAGCTCTATGATGGTGGAAAGGGGGAAGAACTGCTAGTATGAAACTTATGATCTTGGAGAAAATACACAGTCAGCCAAAGGAGAGTGATCAGTGAAGCTACTGTTATCCAGGTTGTGGAGCTTTCAGGCAAGGGTTAGACTAAGAGGACTTGACGAAGTTGTCGCATTCGCATCTACGATTGTAAGTACTGTTGTCGTTATTCTCATCAATATGACACGCTTGGCCTGTTTCTTTCTAGTTTGTGTCTAATGTCACATGAACTTATCATTAATTGATAGATCTGTTTTCAAGCTAATATCAA
>SNQJ01S0202362.1:13315-24341 GCA_010110895.2 Picea sitchensis | reverse complement strand
AATATTACATTTTCTATAAGTGTTGATTTTATAGATGAAGCAGAATTGGACATAGTACCACTGGATGTATGCAGAGTAGTGTTTAGAAGCCTCTAAATGCATATGAGGGATGTTATACTCATGAAAAGAGCCAACTAGTACCACCTCATCAAGGAAAATAAATCATTGATCATCAACCCACACAAAGGAAAGTAAAACAATTCACTAGTAAGTGCCAATCAAGCTAAGAAATTGATCAGTTCCAACAATAAATACATTTTACTTTTCCTAAGGGAAAATCGATCTAGTGAAGAGTCGTTAAAAGTAAAGACATCCCTAAAAGGGTGTACTAAGGATAAAAAACATTAATTGGAGGAGTTTCTAAAGGCATAGAGGGGAGTGTTCCATGAACCTAAAGGGATACCACCTAAGAGGGAAGTGGAGCATGAAATCGAATTATTTTGAGACTTCCCCTTGTCGAATATAGGGTTGTATAGACAGTCTTTTCTGGAAGAAATTGAAGTAAAGAAGTAGTTGTAGTATTTTTTGGAGTAGGGTGTGATTCGTCCAAGTACCTCACCTTGTGGGTCACCCATCATAATTATGCCCAAGAAATATGAGACTTGGAGAATGTGTATGGATTATAAGGAATTAAAAAATATTACGCTAAAGAATCAATACCTTCTACCCAAGATTTATGATCTATTGGACTAACTACAACATGCCAAGTACTTCACTAAGTTGGTTTTGAAATCAGGACATCACGAGGTATGAGTCAAATAAGAAGACGCATGGAAGAATACCTTCAATACAAGGCAAGGTTTGTATAAGTGGTTGGTTATGCCATTCAATTTATGCAATGCACCAACTACATTTATGAGACTAATGAATGATGTTTTACGCCCTTATATAGATTCATTTGTTATTGTATATTTTGATGATATATTGGTTTATAGTGCTACTTGGGAGAAGCACATATTGCATCTTATGCAGGTGTTAAAGACCCTAAAGAAGAATGAGATGGTATCCAATCTCAAGAAATGAAACTTTGTTCAACTATATTTGGTGTATCTATTGTATGTGATTGGTGGAGGTGAACTCAAGATAGATCCTGCCAAGATGGAGGCCATCATGAAATGTCTAGTTCCTACAAATTGCACAAAAGTTATGAGCTTTGATGGGGCAACAAAGTACTTGCAGAAGTTCATATCTTCATTTTCAGCAGTAGCTTTCACCACTCTATGAAATAATAGCATACATTAAGAGTTTCCATTGGGGGAAGTGTAACATCCCCACTATAATACCCATTTTAATTAATGCTTAATGTATATATAATGTGCGGCTATGGCCAAATGATGGATATGTGAATTGTATTTGTGAATTTTAATAATAAAATGTGATGCCAACTACTGGGGGACATGGAAAGAGATGGGGATGAATTAATCCACAAGAGAGGGGAGATTCTATGAGAATGTCTAAGAGGGGTCTAAGGGGGAGTTAACCATGTCTATTAATTGAACCCACATTCCTGAATTTTATTATCATTATGTATTAAACTTCTAATTTTCCCTTGAGTACAGAAGAAGCCAATCATTGAATACATGTAAGAGGGTGAGTGTGAGAAGTCACATCCCATAGTTATTCAGAGCATGGGGGATTAGTACAATCAACTTAGGGAAGTGTGAGACAATAAAGTAATCCAAAGAGAGGAAATATGTATGGGAAGTTACTACAATTTTAAACGGTCATGTTTTTGGCATGAAGAACAAACAGAGAGGATAAAATAAGAGCTTGCAGATGGAAAAACCGTGGAGGGAGAATTTTGGAGCATGTTGGAGCGTATTTGGAGCAGAACATTGAAGAGCCAGGTTGTTAGACCTAAATATTGAACTCATGTATGAGTTGCACTACAACAAGAAGTGGTTATTGTTATTTTCATAAGAAAATTCATTGTTACATATTTTGATATGTAACAAATTTGGGGAAAAATAGAGAGAAAAATTAGATTGAAATCCCAAAACTCATGAGAAAATTCAAGTGTAAATTCCTTATCATTGTTGAAGATATGGTACGGGGAATCAATATGGAGAGTTGCAGAGTTAAAATTCTACTTGGAAGGTCGAATTTTGTTTTTTAATTACCATTGTAGATTTGGTTGAAGTTTGGTGAATTGATGATCGAGACCATGTTTGATTTTAAGATCAAAGACCTAGATTCATTGTAATAGATTTAAAAAATTATAAGGTTTTTTAGAGTTAGCAAGGTCGAGAAGATCACCGGTCGAGATTCATTTTTGGTAGTTGGGAAAATGACATAGATCGATGGTGTGGATTCATTTTTGGTTGTTGGGAGGTTGGATCATATCAATGGTCAAGATCATTTTGAACAGGAGATTGACGATACAAATTCATCTGGGATTTGGTCGAAAATTTCTAAGTGTTGGAGTTATCCAAGAGAATTAATTGATGGTTGATGGTCGAGTCGAATAATTTGGTGAAGTGTTTTGTTCACCAATAGAGATCAACAATAATCAATGGTCAGGTCGACCATTTAATCAAGGTGTTCTCTAAAAAAGATGAATCACCATTCCCTGATGGTCATGATTAGGCTGACCAATTTTTCGAGGTGTTGGTTAATATAAGAGAAGTTGTTGATCATCGATGAAGGAAAGAGGGTGGTTTTGTGTCATGCCACATCAACATCCACATATCATGCCATGCCAACAAAAATTCCATGTTAAAGTCTAAGTTTAATACCACGTCAAATAAGAAATGGTCGATGGTCGATATTTGGGTCAGCCGAATTGGAGAAGTGTTTTTGTATGCCAACATGAATGGTCGATGGTTGATGATAGAGTTAGTCAAAATGATAAAGTGTTTCATCCACTAATGAAAATATTTGATGGTCGATGGGATATGGTCAGGTTGACCATTTTAGTAATGTATTTCAAATTGGTTTCCAAAGGGAAGGGACGATGGTCGATGACTGGGTCGAAAATTTTGGAAAAGTGTTGCATGCATCGAAAGGAAAATTCCAATTGTCAATAGATTTCATATTAATGACTAAGATTTCAATCAATTTTGAGATCAACGGTGCATATTAAAGGGTGTTGGCCCTCGACCAAGTTTTGAGGAAACTTTGGTCATTTTTTTCCCACTTTTGGACTTCAACATGTTGGTCGAAGAAGGAGCACCCAGGCGGAGCTAAGAGCATGGATCTCACCAATTTTGAGGGTTAAGTGGACCCAGTAAAAGGTCCTCTAGGGTTTTTGTAATAGGTTTATGGGATGTCAGCCCATGGGATTTTCCCATGTTTAGGCCTTATTGTAAGGGTGTGTAAAAGTATAAATAAAGAAGAATGTATTGTAGAAGTAGCTAGTGAAAGAGAAGTGAATGTAGTTATGTGTGAACTGAGTTTCTTTATGCAAGGGATTGTATGCGCGTTAAGGCTTTGTGCTCGATATAAAGTTGGTTATGTGCCTTGACCTAGTTCTGGATGGAGGATCTAGTGCTTTGTGTGCAGATCTCTTGTTTGGTGCAGAGTTCGACTATGTGGCCTAGTGCACAAGAGTAATTGAATGTAAGAGATTGGTGAATAATAAAGAGGCGAAGTGGTTGGTGGACGTAGCCCCACACTGGGGTGAACCACATATATCTGGTGTCACATGGTTTTCTTTGTGCTGTGTTATTTCTGTTGTGAATCTATTTAGTGTTTGATTATGATGTATAATAGGTAGATATTTGTTGCTTAAGTGCTATTACTTGTGATGATGAATGCTATATTTAATATATGATGCTAAGTGATAAGTGTTTAAGGTGCATAATATTTTATTGTTACTATGCTATATATATCTTAGATTATGTTCTGCGATGTTAATAGATTTAATAAACTAATGTATGTCACTTCCTAAGCGTTAACAGAATATTTTGCGAAGTGTTATTATCACAGATCTGTGTCCCACCTTGGTTACAGACACCTGCATCTTGTAACCCCCCTGCTTCTACCTCGGGTGAGACTTCACCTTCTTTGCAGGTGTTTCCGAAAGGGTCAACATTCAGGGTTTTGTTGGTGCGTTGTTAAGCGTTGAACCCTGGGTCTATCCCTATGCCAACAAATGGTTCTGTTGTTGGGACCTAAAACTGTGATTGATGGGAACTAAAGTAAAGAAAAAGATAAGCTTTGTGCGTAGATATGTTGCTGAAGTGCGCAATAATCTACTTGAATTGTGAATATTTGTGCCAAGAGAGTTAGTTGATATGAAGAAAAGAGGTAAGATCCTAAAGAAGCAAGCTTTGTGCTTTGGTAAGAGAAAGATAAGTGGAAATTTTTGTTTTCAAAGCATGAATTTAAGTATGTCTAATAGATTATGTCCTAGTCTGAAGGCTAGGGCGCAGTTGAAAGAAAGAGTTGATTTGAGTAAAATTAATGGAAATTAAGAAATATATGTTATTCTTATGCATAGAAAGAGTTTTTGGACTAATAAGTGGATGTAGGAACCTAGAAATATTTTTTGCAGATTGCAGGTCCAACACTACGATCCTAGGGGAAGTGCACAGTACAGAAAAGGTTGGGGAACATTTAAAAGAAAAAGAGGATTAACATTATGTTATAATTGCAGAAGGCCGAGACATATTGCTAAGGAATGTCCTGAGGTAGGCCCTATTTTTCTTTGTTGTAAATTTATTGGTCATGAGGTTGAGGATTGTCCAAGGATTATTGCTAAAGTTGAAGGAATGAACATGAGACAAGAAAACTATGAAGAAAGTCAAGAGACTAAGGGCATGTTAGAAAGTAATAAAGAGAAATAATCAGAGGAAGTTCAGATTATATTATTACAATTGAAAGAAACGATGGATGTTCATAAGGATGTCAATTTACTAGAAATCCTGAAAGAAAAACAATGCATAAGTACACGAATAGAAGACTTTGACATAGACTGTGTCTTGGATGAAGAAATACAAGTGAATTTTATGACAGAAGAAACCTGGGAAATTTTGGGAAAGCCTATTGTGATACCTTTGTTGGGAAGGATACACTGGTTTAAGGGAAAGATGATAACCTTATGCGAAAGAGTTACTAATGTACCTATTATTGTTCATGGAACACCGACTGAAGATGAATTTGAAGTCATTAGGTTTGTTGGGGACAACGCCCCTTTCACATTATTGTTAGGTAAGACTTGGATTGAGAAGGATCATATCAAAAGGAAAGCAGAGGAAGAAGATACAACAAAGAAAAAGAAATAACTAAGGGATTTCATAGCTAGGAAAATAGATCGACTAATAGAAGAACGAGAGGATAAGTCGAAGCAATAGAGGAAAGAAACAATGCAGGAGGGACAAAAAGCAAGATAATTAGCTACCAATATTGAAAGAATGCAAGAAGGTTTGAAGGACCTATCTATTCAATAAAGAAGTAGTCCACTCAGGAAGTGTTAATAAAGGAGATATTAACTTTAGACACTTTGAGGGCACCTCAATGGTGCGAAGCCACTACGCTAGGGGAAGATAAGAATAAAAATGGAAAGAGGATTTCAGAAACAGTTAGAGAGACTCAGATAACAGGAAAGAATGAAAGGAAGATCAATAAAAAGAAAGATAAGTTGGAAAATCTACGAGAAGATACAGAGACCAGATGGAAGACTTCGAAAATTGGAACCTCGTAGGAGGCAGGTTCGCAGGGTTTGAACCTCATTGGCACATCAGGTCCGCGCAGAATTGGACTTCTCTGTGGCGAAGTTATATGACTGTTGGAGGCACTCCGACCGTTATAATGATGCTCTAGAACAGTTAGAAAACACATTTATTGGCTTACGGGCCACTTTTTGGATGTTGAGACTGTGCCATAATGGATAGATTCACATTGATGGAAGCATTTCCTGGCTGTTGGAAGATTCATCACGATACCCTGCTTATTTAACTCATCGGTCATTGCGTCGGGACCACTTTTTTCTACCTGTGATTGACTGATCTAAGTAGAGAATTGTCCAAGTGTCGAGTTGTGCTATCTAAAACTAGACCACGCATGTCCATTTGTCTACCCTGCATGTCCATTTGTCTACCCCGCCTGTCTGTTAAAATCTAGAATATCAGGTGAACCTAGTGAATTGGAGAAGTTTGTTAAGGAAGTCCTTAAGAAGCTAATGGCCGACAGACCGATATCTGAAGGTGTTCAGGTGTCATTGACTAGGGGACTGTAGGCTTCCCCTTCAACCTGATGTTGTTCTAGCCCTATCAACCCCGTAACTGAACAATGAAGTAAGCACCGTGGTGATCTGGCTAATGCGAAGAAGATCTCGCCGATCCTACCCGATTATATTCCACCTCTGGATGGCGATGTTAACTGCGACAACATTCCTTAATATTTTTAGTACTTCGTGTTCTCTGCATACATTCTGAAAGGAATTCACATAGTTAGGAATCGGTTAGGATAGATCCCGTTATTGAAGAACAACGAATTCAATTTATGAGACCGGAAGAACTATGCCATGTTGGATCCTCACCGCTATCTCACGAAGACAACTAGAAAGAAGCCTTGCCTCATGTCACAGCCATGGATTAAAGGGTTGGCATAGTCCACTGTGTTGAATGTGATGAAGATCCCACATTTTGGCCACCACCAGAAGGTTAACGCTTGCGTTAAACTCCTCCTCTCATGCTATCATGGCGGATACATGTGGCTTGACAGAAGGATTATTGTGGATCCAACGTTGATCCACCGGATCATAGGTATAAGTGTGAAGGGTCCTAACCCTTAGCAGTTTTATCCAGGGAAGGATTTAGACCGTTCTATGGCACAGTGCATTAAGGAAGCTTACGGAGAAGTAGAGAAAGAAAAGTGAGGTTACAAGGTAGCCTCTATACAGGATGGCGCAGTGCACCTTGCTTTCCAACTCCTAGTTGGTAAGCTCGTGAGGAAGAACTGCCCCACATAGGTCATCAGGTTCGTGGTGGACCTCGTAGGAAAATGTGTGGAGGGCATGCAGATGAACTGGGAAAACTACCTCATCAACGAGCTAGAGAACGATTGTTGCAAAGCCCTAGACTTGGGGTACAAATTCCATTAAAGTTGGTTGATCATTTTGATAGCATTTTTCACTTAGCAAATTTATGAAGGATCCACTTTTCCAAAGATCGAACCTTCGGAGTCGTTGGCCACTCGGCTTTCCACCATGTGGTACACCAACGACATCACGAAGCAATGGCACTCCAATGTTGTGTTTCATGCATACTATCAGTAGTTAAAGATTGTCATTGAATCATTCCCGCGTATGACACCATGCACCTTGCACCATTACCGACCAATAGAAAAGTTCTCCATTGATCCTCATTTCATATACATCACCGTGCACAAAGATGAGCACCAAGAAGAATTGCAGTCGTACTACAAGTTGATAGATGAAGACATGGAGCAAATTACAAAGGAATGGCCAAAGTAATTTCTTGTATCTGTCGTTGATGTAGAATTATCCGACACTGAAACCATAGGAAGCCCCATAGTGACACAAGTTGAGCATGTTGAACAGTCCAGTGGGACGAAGAAGAAGAAAAGGCAGGATGAATTCCAGGACATAGAGAGCGATGAGGAGGACAACACTTCTGAAGATAATGGGTTTGATTCTCTAGGAGAAGGAGAAGATAAAGTAGAAGGATAGGGAGGAGGAGATGAAGGAGAAGAGCAAGGAGGAGGTGAATCTACATCATCAAAAGATCCCCCTGTTGGGAAAATGACACCACAGAAGATGAAGGTTTCTCCAAAGAAACCCTTAGCAAGGAAGAAAGCGTGCACTAATAAGCCATAGTTGGAGGCCACTCTCACTGAGGAAGAAATCAGTCTGGTCCATGGTGCTATGGAGGATGATTTCGAAGACATATTACAAAGATACAGAGAGAAGTAGGAGTAGTTATATGTAAGGATTGAGAAAGAATTGAAGGAAGTAAATCAATTTGTTCGCTTGGCCCACGTAGTACCTACTACTCCTTCCTCACCACAGATTGTATAATTTGGGGACGAACCAGCCCAATTGCGAAGACTTGCGGATGAAAGAGAATCTTGGTTCCAAAGAGTGAAAGAAGAGAAGGAGAAGGCTACAGAGGCCTGGAAAAAGGAGAAATATGAAGTCTTATCAAAATTACAAGTAGCGCAGGACAATGTAGCAACCCAGGAAAGCGAGAAAGCAGAGCTTCAGGTGAAGCTTTAGGAGGAAAAATCCCAGCTATAAAGGGAAAAAGAGAAACTTCTCACAGAGAAGGACGTGGTCAAATACGCGGTAAGTAAATCATGTCGCTCTGTGAAAATCTTGGCACAGGAGGAGTAGGAGTTAGTCAAATATCAAGTAGTGAAGCTCGCAGAGATAATCCAACAACGTCAGGTTAGAATAACAGAATTGGAGGCCCAAACAGTACTGAGCACCCCATAGGAGGTGCATGACCAGAGGGAGGAGACCACTAAGAACACAATAGTAAGAATAAGAGCCTTCGCCTTAGAATGTAAATAGTTGAGTGATAGGAGCGTCCAAAGATATGAACACCTGCCTAGAATCCAGAGCTAAGAAGGATAAAAGCACAGTTATAGGAGGTGTTGCAACCTAGGTCTGCACCCCTTCCTCTCCTCTCTCTTTCCCCTATGCCTTCATCAATTTTTCACATTCTAGTTGGTTAAGTTAGTTTCCCATTTTTTATTGACTTGGTTCTTGTTGATTTCTTTCCTGTTTGAGTCTTTGCGCATTTTTGTTTCTTTTTTTCCTGAAAAGACAAAATACATGTCGTATTTGGTTCGGAATGCTTGTCATCACGTTTTCCATTGATTGAGCTCACGGCAGGTCGACTGAGCCTTTTTATATGCACAAGAAAAGCCCATGGACAAACGCAACAATTCAGAGTGGTCATTTTTGGGCCCGAATTGTCAAAATGAACAAGGTAATGTTCAACGGTAAAGATACAACATGTCGGTCAGATCAATGTCTCTCTTCCATTAGGGGGTGCAGAATCACATAGATTTTAACATCAAGAATTATCCGAAGTCCCTAACTCCCAAAGTATTTAACATGGCTTAATTTTGAGTTAATCAGTGATAATCACTGGCTAATCACTTCGCGAGATCATCACTTCAGGAGAATTTCCTACTTTACATCTCGAAACTCCTGAAGTGTCGAAGTGCAGAATTATCTGAAGTAGCTGAAGACCCAAAGACCCGAAGTGTCGAAGTAGTCAAATTCTCAAAGTGTCGAATTACCAAAGTAACCGAAGAGCTTAAGTCCCGAAGCAAATCTGGATCGTCGATCAGTGGGGACACGTGGCGAAAGATCATTCACTTCGGAGTCTTTCCTCTGGGATATTTTTCATGTTTCACATTTGAAACTCCCAAAGCCTAGAGTGTCGAAGCACGTGGAAACCATCATTTGAGACACATGGTGCAATCATCAATCATGACACCTGACACACTCGTCAGTCATGACACGTGGAACTCATTCTAGGTCATTTGATTATGACATTCACCCATTTCCACGTGACACATGTGACCCTTATTTCCATGACACATCAGCATCCATGACACCATATGGCATCAGGCCACCATATCACTTTGGCAATTTTCCTCTAGGAGATTTTCATGCCCAACATTTGAAACTCCCGAAACATGGGTTTCCAAAGAAAATATGGACCGTTCATTGGACACGACGTGTGGTGACAAATCATCCACTTCGGATATTTTTCTCTGGGATATTTTTCATGTTTCACAATCAAAACACCCGAAGCCTGAAAGTATGAAGTGAATCTGGACCATTGATCTCAAGTCAACGAGAACTGTCGATCCTTGCAGCAGGTAAATATCACCTGGATCATAGATCGTAATCGGATCGATGACCACACTTCATTGTGGGGATGTAAACTGCCCAGACAGTAATTCTCTAGAGAGGTCCCACAATTGGAACCATGGTATTGTAGGATGGGTACGTGGTAGCATGTGGGAGATTTTGGGCCCAAAAGAGGTGTGGACCAAAACCACCCACAACAACTTCTGCAATCACGTGCTTAAATGACATAAGATCACTGCGTCACCTCCATGTCACCTCCACTCATTCTACTCACTACCCTCACTCCTCTCACCATGTGCCATCTATCCTCCACTCACGCCTGTCACCCCCACTCCTCTCCACCTCATCTACATCCATGTCATCCACTTTCACGTGTCCTGTCTTCCTATTGGATGCTCGCTGCCACATCTTCTTGTTCAGAATCAGTTCATCACAGTGAAAGCGAGGAGAAGGGTTAGTTACAGGCATGATAAAGTGCACTTAGCTTCTGAAATCTTTGTCACATATAGAGAACATGGATATCATACCAGATTTGGCATGACTAATTCTAGAATGTTTTAGCAGGCTCCCTCTTCCTCAAGCAAAGATCTTCTCATGCAGCCAGTTGTCTCCAGTGGCCTTAAACAACTCGCGGGCATGCCATTACTCAACACATATCCTTTCTCTGTCAATCCAAGGCCTATTTTATACAAATGCAATCCCTCTAGTGCATGCATCAGTTTCTTTCTGAGAGACAATAGTAATTTTTAGTCGATTAATTTCATCATTTTCTTAGATTAGGAAAAATAATGGTCTTCTATGTGTGATAAGAACCACTCTTGTTGATTAAGTTCAGTTTCATATTCAAGTTAATAATCGATTTTTTATGAACAATTACCTAAATTCGGTCTCAGACCCCTAAGGATGAGAGCCCCTACAACTCTTTTAAATAGTTAACTTTTGGATATTATAGAGGTCAGACTTTTGGGGAAATAATAGCAATACATCAGACTAGTCGAGACCTTTCTATGCATGGCATAAATCTCTCTACCTGGTGAACATACTCTTGATGATAGTGTTTCATTCAAATCTTTATTTGTTTTTATTCTTATCTTGAATACAATTTTTGGTTTGTACAACGTACATTTCATTTCCTTTCAGCTATTGTATAACTTGTTTTCACTGATATGCAACCTATCAAACAACTAATGCTTTGGTGAAGATTTGTTTTATTTGCAACCTATGGGAGTAATT
>SNQJ01S0202362.1:0-11546 GCA_010110895.2 Picea sitchensis | reverse complement strand
CGAGGCTCTCTCCTTTATGGACGGATTCTCTGGCTATAACCAAATTCAAATCCACCCAGCCGATCAATATAAAAACGCGTTCATTACCCCCTGGGGTACCTTCGCATATCATGTCATGCCTTTCGGCTTAAAAAACGTTGGCTTATTATCCAAGATTCAACAGATCCAAAGCTGAAAATAGAAAATCCAAGAAGGCTCATTATAATTCTTAGAATAACATAGTAGTCTTTGATCTAGAAAGACAACTAAGAAAATCCACTGTAGACTAGAGATATACTTCTCCCCTCAAGGGTAAAGATGCACACAAAGATTGTACATCTAATCACAATCACCAGCAATTTGAATTTGATAGCCCTGAGAATCATGATTCCAAAGGGGCTCAGACATCTTCAACTCCTGATTCCACTTCGGTTTCCAGTCCTGCATCCACCCCTGTATCTCCCATAAATTTGCATATCCCTATTATTCAATCCATATTCATTAACAATATGGATGCCATAATTGTTGCCAGGTATGCACCCCTAGTTCTTCATGTATCCTTTCATGCCTTCCCAGCCACAGATTACATGAAATATTTACCAAGATATAATGGGGAAGGAGAAGTAATTGTTGAGGAAAATTCGGAAGCCTTTTATAGCTTTGCATACAACTTTAACATTGATTATGCAAATGTGTGGATGAGGTTGTTTGTACAGAATCTAGAGGGGGGAGTAAGAAAATGGTTCAGAGGTCTTCCCCCAGCCTCCATTGCAGATATTGAGTCACTGGATGAAACTTTCATAAAGAAATGGGGAGATAGGAGAGATTACCTCTACTACATCACTGAGTTTGGGGCCCTAAAGAGAAAGAATGGTGAATCTATTTCAGATTTCACCAAGAGATTCAATAAGATGTGTGGTAGAATCCCAAATGAGATCAAACCAAATGAAGCCTCTGCCAAGATCACCTATGCCAATGCATTTGATGTAGAGTTCTCCCTCATCCTGAGAGAGATAATATCAACCACATTGTTGTCCATGCAGGAAGTAGCCATTGAAGTTGAATCTAATATTTTGGCATCAGACAGACTGAAGACTAGATCTAATAAAGAGAAGAAAAATAAGAGAGATGATACCCCTACCTCCTCTAACTCAAACACATCTGATCCCAAACTTGAGGAAATGACCAAAAACTTGAAAGATCTGACTTCTAAAATAGTTAAGCTAAAATGGGAATCCAAACAGCCAAACATAAATTTTCAAGGGGGTGGAAATAGAAATCAAAATCAGTTCATGAGACCTAATGATGCCCCTCCAACAATGCAGAGAGAAAGAAGAAATGTTGATGATCAAAGGGTAGTAGCTCCTTTCAAAAACAATCATATTGAGGATATGGATGCAGACGGTGATGATGTGGATGATATTGTTGTTCTTTTCAATGAAACAAATTATTATACCAACAATTTAACACATCAAGAATATGAGGTAGCACAATTATCACATCAGTTTGATGATCACATAGCGGGAGAGGGAGTTATTCAAATTCAACCCAAGAAGAAATATTATTTTAGGGCAAGAGAAGGAACTTCCAAGGCCACTACCTCTTATGAAAACAAACAAGATGAAGTTCCCCCCAAGACAAGTCTAAATAAAGGTATGCCATCTAAAGCTCAACAACTTCCTCTATCAAAACCTACAGTCCCTGAAATAAAAGAGTCGGATAGGCCACCAACCTCTTTCATCCTAGAACATGGGCTGAGAAATATCAAGATCCCTGTACCTTTGAAGGAATTGTTAAAAAATGAACCTTTCAAAAAATCCATCATGAAAGTTTTGCAGCCAACTCCTTCTACTATATATTTCAATGTCATTATTCTGCAGGATGAAAACCCAGCCATTACCGTAAGCCCACACATTGAATATGGCTCTGATGCTTCTCCCCCATTCTATATATCTCTGAATGTCCATGATAATATCCTACATACCTGCTTTATGGACTCATGAGCCTCCCACAATGTCATGCCCAAATTTCTTATGGAAGAACTAGGTCTGGATATTACCAAGCCTTACCAAGAGCGGTACTCCTTTGATTCTAAGAAAGTAAAATGTTTGTTATTGATAAAGGATATGGTGGTTTCTCTAGCACAACTACCCATGAAGAGTGTAGTGATGGACATTGTTGTAGCAGATATTCCCCCAAAGTTTGGTATGCTTTTATCCAGAAAGTGGGCTAAGAAGTTTGGAGGATCATTACAAATGGACCTCACTTATGCCACCATTCCTGTGTTTGGAGGTGAACATAGGAGGCTATACCGAGAGGTAAGGTTAGCCTACATATTTAGTGATCATCCGAACCCAATAAATCACCCAATTTATGTTGTCGAGGATGAGATTGGCTCATATGTCTTTCATTTAAATGATGATGAACCTGAAATATCAGTTAGCCAATGCAACGATCAACCACTGACAAATCAAAAAAACAAAGTATGGAAGATGTATTTCGATGGTTTTTCATCAAAACAAAGATCTGGTGCAGGTATTCTCCTCATTTCCCCTTCAGAAGAAGTAATAAACCTCTCTTACAAGATGGAGTTTGAAACTATTAATAATATAGCTGAATATGAAGCTTTGGTATTGGGATTGAGGGTTGCCAAAGACATGGCCATTGATTGTTTAGCAGTTTTTGGTGATTATGAGTTAGTTATAAATCAAGTGAGGAACATCTATTAGGATAAGCAATAGAGGCTCAAGAAATATAGGAATGAGTTATGGGATTTGATTGATAATTTCTTTATGGAATTTAACATTTATTTCATTCCTAGAGAACATAATTAGAAGGAAGACTCTTTGGCCTTGGTTGCCAACACTTTTAGGCCTCCCATTGGCCCAAATATAAAATATCAGGTGGAGATAAGACATAGAACATACATACTAGATAACGTGAAGCACTGGCAGGTCTTTAGTGATGTTTTGGAGATGCAAATATGTTTTCACACCATTGATGAATTCTCCAATATCTCAATTGATCAAGAAATTCAAGGAGGAGAAGATGAGGAATTGGAAGATAAACAAACATTCCATCTATTGAAGACAGTGGTTGGTCATGATATTATGGAGTTGAAAAACAACCACATTCCAAGAGGAATAGTGCCATTGGAAAGGTTGTTTGACAGTAATTATGTTTACAAAGGGGTTGCCATTAAAAATCAAGAAGAAGAGGTGATTGATTGAAATATTGGGACCACTGAGAATCCCAAGATCATTATGTTGTCCAAAGCATTAGCTGCAGAACAAAAAGACAGGTATGTCAGTATCATTAAAAATCGTGTTGATACTTTTGCATGGTCCTATGAAGATTTGAAGACATTTGACGCTGACATCATCCAGCATAAGATTCCCCTAAAGACTGGCTCCAAACCATTCAAGCAGAAGATTTGACAATTTAATCCCATGTTAATGTCCATAATTGAGAAAGAGCTAAAGAGAATGTTGGATGCCAATATTATTGTACCACTAAGGTACTCAAACTAGGTGGCCAACTTAGTACCTGTAAGGAAGAAAAGTGGTGAGATATGCTTGTGTGTTGACTTCAGAAATATCAACAAGTGTTCTCTAAAGGACAATTATCCCCTCTCCAAGATGGATCATATTTTACAGAGGGTGGTAGGTGCACACATAATTTCCTTGTTAGATGGATACTCTAGTTACAATCAAATAGCAGTTTGTGAAGAGGATAAAGAAAAAACAACATTCACCACCCCATAGGGAACATTCATGTATGACAAGACGCCCTTTGGGCTGATCAACGCAAGGGCCACTTTTCAGAGGGCTATGGACATAGATTTTGTGGGAGAGAAAGACAAGTTTATGGTTATATACTTGGATGACATAACCATTTTCTCCAAGTCTGATGATGAACATTTGCAGCACTGGGAGCAGGTTTTCAAGAAACGCAAGAGATATGGGATATCTCTGAATCCTAGGAAGTCCCACTTTGCCATGTCAGAAGGAAATCTCATGGGCCAAATCATATCAGAAGGTGTTATAAAAATTGATCCAAAGAGGGTTTGTGCCATTCAAGAGATTGAGATCCCCATAAACAAAAAGGATTTCTAGTCTTTTATTGGTAAGATAAACTTCCTCAGATGTTTTGTGCCAAATTTTGCTGAAATTTTGAAGCTTATTACTAACATGTTGAAGAAATATGTTGTGATAAAATGGTCCTTGGAGGCAAAATAATCTTTTCAAACAATCAAGCAATTTTTATTTGAGGCCCCTTTATTGGCGAGCCCTGACTACACCAAAGGTTTCTTCATCTTCTCCTTTGCTTCAGAGGAAACCATTGTTGTTGTATTGCTGCAGAAAAATGAAGAAGGGCATGAGAAACCAATAGCATTTTTCAGTAGATCCCTCCGAGATGCTAAGCTTAAGTATGATATATTAGAGAAGAAGGATTATGAATTGGTCAAAGCACTCAAAGCCTTCAGGGTTTATGTGCTACAGTCTAGCATAACAGCCTTTGTTCCTAGTAGCAGTGTCAAAGAGATTTTGGTGAAACCAGATAATGAGGGGAAAAGAGGAAAATGGATTGTCAAACTGTTGGAGTATGACCTGCACATAAATCCCACCAAGTTGATCAAAGGACAAGGGCTGGCCAAATTGCTATCAGAATCAAATTGTAAGGTTCTAGAATTGCATCAAATCTTCACCCAATCAGATGCACCCATCATACAACCTGGACAAGACAAATTACAGGTATTTGAAAACTACTCCTCTTCATCTTGGTCTAAGAACATCATCTATTTTCTACAACATTTTGAATGTCCACCAGAATTGAAGAAGGCAAAGGCCAGGTCTCTCAAATTGAAAGCCATCAAATTTTGCATCTCAAACCAGAACCTGTATTGGAGAGATCCTGTTGGCATCCTGTTAAAATGCCTTGATGAAAATGAAGCCAAATAGGTCACATCAGAAATGCACCAAGGAGTATGTGGAGGACACCATCATTGGAAGGCCACAACTCTCAAGATCTTGAGGGAAGGATACTATTGTCCCACCCTTTTCTTTGATGTTTTTGCTACTATCAGGGCCTGCAATGAGTGCCAAATGTTTGCAGGAAAAAAAAAGTTACTATCACTGCCCCTAAAATGTATCATTGTTGGTGGTCCATTCCAACAATGGGGGTTAGACTTCATCAAAGAGATAAATCCACCCTCCAGTAGACAACACAAGTGGGTCCTCACTGCCACCGACTACTTCACCAAATGGATCGAGGTTGTGCCCACCAGGAATGCCATTGACAAGGTGATCATCAATTTCCTGGAAACCAATATTTTTGCCAGATTTGGTTGCCCCAATAAGCTTGTAACAGAAAATGCCCAAGTGTTCAAGTCCAAATCCATGATTGACTTTTGTGGTAGTCATAACATTTCCCTGACACATTCCACACCTTATTATCCTTAGGGGAATGGTTTGGCAGAGTCATCAAATAAAACTCTCATCAAGATTATCAAAAAACTGTTGACCGATAACAAGAAATCTTGGGACTCTAAACTTAAGTATGCTTTGTGGGCTGATAGAATAAGCACTAAGAATTCTCTGGGAACCTCACCATTCTAGCTTGTTTTTGGCATAGATGTTTTTCCCACTCATCTTGGTATACCAGTCCTAAAATTGTTGCAAGAGGAGATTGAGGAACCCAATGACATCCAAAGGAGAATCTTCCAGATTATATAAGTTCGAAAAAAAAGAGAAGCACTAGATCAGAGGACAGAAGCATACCAGAGCAAGATCAAATCATCCTTTGATAAGAAAACCAAGAAGGATATTTTTCAGGAAGGTGACCTAGTCTTGAGGTGGGATGCCCGAAGGGATGACAAGTCCAAGCATGGTAAATTTGACAACCTCTGGTTTGGCCCTTTTAAGTTGGTTGAAGTTCTAAACAACAACACATTTATCCTGCACAACCTAGACGATATAGAGATATTTGGAGGCCCCGTAAATGGGTGCTTCCTTAAACACTATTTTGTTTGAGGATGGGGGAAGGTCCCTCTTGTACCATATATTCTTTCCTTTATTTATTTTTTTGATTAGTTAGTTATGATGAATAAAGACTCCATAGCCCAACAAGGCACTAGGGTGTAGTTTAAATTTTTAATTTAGTAAAATGCATGGCTGAGGAACAGTAATAGATACACAGGGTTGAAAGACAGAAACAAAGGTAAGAGATGGAAGGTAAGAGCAGTTATTTAATCTCAAGGCACTGATCTACAGTTCTTAGCACCTCATAGGGATGATCTATCCCTAGTTGGAGCCAATGTTGCAACCTAGGTATGCACCCCTGCCTCTCCTCTCTCTTTCCCCTATGCCTTCATCAATTTTTCACATTCTAGTTAGTTAAGTCAGTTTCCCATTTTCGAGTGACTTGGTTCTTGTTGATTTCTTTCCTGTTTGAGTCATTGCGCATTTTTGTTTTTGTTTTTCCTGAAAGGATAAAATACATGTTGTATTTGGTTCAGAATGCTTGTCATCATGTTTTCCATTGATTGAGCTCACAGCAGGTCGACCAAGCCTTTTTATATGCACAGCAAATGCCTGTGGACAAATGCAACAATTCAGAGTGGTCATTTTCGGGCCCAAATTGTTAAAACGAACAGGGTAATGTTCAACGGTAAAGATACAACATGCCAGTCAGATCAACAACTCTCATCCATTTGGGGGTGAAAAATCGCATGGATTTTAAAATCAAGAATTATCTGAAGTCCCGAACTCCTGAAGTATTTAACACGGCTTAAGTTCAAGTTAATCAGTGATAAGCACTAGCTAATAACTTCACAACATCATCACTTCAGGAGACATTCATACTTTACATCTCGAAACTCTTGAAGTGCAGAATTAGTCGAAGTAGTCGAAGACCTGAAGACCCAAAGTGTCGAAGTATCGAAGTAGCCGAAGAGCTTAAGTCCTGAAGAAAATCTGGATCGTCCATCAGCGGGGACATGTGGAAAAAGATCATTCACTTCAGAGACTTTCCTCCTGTATATTTTTCATGTTTCACATTTGAAACTCCCGAAGCTCAGAGTGTCGAAGCACGTGGAAACCATCATTTGAGACAAGTGGCACATTCATTAGTCATGACACATGGAACAGTCGTCATTCATGACATGTGGCACTCATTCCAAGTCATTTGATTGTGACATTTGCCCATTTCCATGTGACACATGTGACCCTTCTTTCCATGAGACATCAGTAGTCGTGACACCATATGACGTCAGGACACCATGTCACTTCGGAGATTTTCCTCTAGGAGATTTTCATGCCCAACATTTGAAACTCCTGAAACCTGTATTTCCGAAGAAAATTTGGATTGTTCATTGGACACGACGCGTGGCGACAGGTCATCCGCTTCGGAGATTTTCCTCTGGGAGATTTTTCATGTTTCACATTCAAAACACCCGAAGCCCGAAAGTTTGAAGTGAATATGGACCATTGATCTCGAGTCAACGAGAACCGTCGATCCTTGTAGCAAGTAAATATCACCTGGATTACAGATCATAATTGGATCGACGACCACACTTCATTGGGGGGACATAAACTACCCAGACTGTAATTCTCTAGAGTGGTCCCGCAATTGGAACCATGGTATTGTTGGAAGGGTACGTGGCAGTTTGTGGGCGATTGCGGGCCCAAAAGCAGTGTGGACCAAAACCACCCTCAACAACTTCTGCAATCACGTGCTTGAATGAAATAAGGTCATTGTGTCACCTCCACGTCACTTCCACTCATTCCACTCACTACCCTCTCTCCTCTCACCATGCACCATTTGTCCTCCACTCATGCCTGTCACCCCCACTCCCCTCCACCTCATCTACGTCCATGTCATCCACCTTCATGTGGCATGTCTTCCTATTGGACGCCCACTGCCATGTCTTCTTGTTCAAAATCAGTTCATCACAACGAAAGAAAGGAGAAGGGTCAGTTACAGTCAATATAAAGTGTGCTTAGCTGCCGAAATATTTGTCATAGACAGAGAACATGGAGATCGTACCAAATTCGGCGTGACTAGTTGCAGAACGCTTCAACATGCTCCCTCTTCCTCAAGCAGAGATCTTCTCATGCATCCAATTGTCTCCAGTGGCCTCCAAGACCTCATGGGCATGCCATTACTCAACACGGAGCCTTGATCTGTCACTTTGAGGCCTATTTTCTGCCAATGCAATCCCTCGAGTGCATGCATCAGTTTCTGTCTCGGAGACAGTAGTAGTTTTTAGTCGATTAATTCCAACATTTGCTTAGATTAGGAACAAGAGTGGTCTTATGTGTGTGATAAGAATCACTCTTGTTGATTAAGCTCAGTGTCATAGTCAAGTTAATAATTGATTTTTTACGAACAATTACCTAAATTAGGTCTCAGTCCCCTAAGGACAAGAGCCCCTGCAACTCTTTTAAATAGTTAACTTTTTGATATTGTAGAGGTCGGACTTTTGGGGAAAGAATAGAAATACATCAGACTGGTCGGACCCTTTCTATGCATGTATTAAATATCTCTACCTGGTGAACATACTCTTGATTATAGTGTTTCGTTCAAATCTTTATGTGTTTTTATTCTTATCTTGAATACAATTTTTGGTTTGTGCAACATACATTTCATTTCCTTTTAGCTATTGTATAACTTGTTTTCACTAATATGCAACCTGTCAAACAGTTAATTCTTTGGTGAAGATTTGTTTTATTTTCAACCTGTGGGAGTAACTGTTTTTTTGATACATGTTTAATGTATTGAAATAATATTTTAAGTATCGAACTTCTTGCAGCAGATTATTCATTGTGTAGTTTGTTGTTTCCCCATGTTTTTTTATTATTTCACTGGCCTGTCATTAGTGTACCACTAGCCAAGGAGGACCTTCATCCCTATCATTCTACCAAACCAACTATCCTTTGTCTTGATAGAATAACCCTCTGACCAACCAACACAAAAAATGAAAGAAACAATCATTCTAAACTGATAGGTGGCCTAGCTTTTCCCTTTACGAGTCAGGTGCAGACTTTAGGACCAACAGGAGGCAAAACAACAAGCATTTTCGGTGCAGGCGCAGATGAAGTTTCTCACCGCAATGGAAATAATGAAGAGATCCCAGGAGCAATGCATAGTACAGTAGCAGATCACTGCCCTCTAGGGTAAGGTGATGGAAGTCACGCAGAAGCTACAACTTGTGAAAGACGAAGCTTGCAAGGTATTTGAAGAGATTGATGGACATGGCTCACAATTGGATCAAGTGGTTGCAGCAGTAGAGCATTGCCTGGAAGGGCCCGTTACAAAGAAGGCGATCCAGGAGCTCGTTGAGTAGGAGGCTCGGGCCAAGAAGCAAGTCAAGGTATCTCAAGTTAAGCTTGAGGCCTTCGAAGTAGCATTGTCTAGACCTGAGTGACTCGAGACAAGTCCCAAGTGAGTTTTGGGGACCTGTTGACCCTCGACCAAGTTTTGAGGAAACTTTGGTCAGTTTTGGCCCACTTTTGGACTTCGACACGTTGGTCGTAGAAGGAGCGCCCAAGCGGAGCTGAGAGTGTGGATCTCACCTATTTTGAGGGTTAAGTGGACCCAGTAAAGGGTCCTCTAGGGTTTTTGTAATGGGTTTATGGGATGTCGGCCCATGGGATTTTACCATGTTTAGGCCTTATTTTAAGGGTGTGTAAAAGTAAAAATAAGGAAGAATGTAATGTAGAAGTAGCTAGCGAAAGATAAGTGAATGTATTTCTATGTGAACAGAGTTTCTTTTTGCAAGGGAATGTAAGTGTGTTAAGGCTTTGTGCTCGATAGAAAGTTGGCTATGTGCCTTGACCTAATTCTAGAAGGAGGCTCTAGTGCTTAGTGTGCAGATCTCCTATCTGGTGCGGAGTTCGACTCTATGGCCTAGTTCATAGAAGTAACTGAATGTAAGATATTGGCGAATAATAAAGAGGTGAAGTGGTTGGTGGATGTAGCCCCACACTGGGGTGAACCACGTATATCTGGTGTCACATGGTTTTCTTTGTGCTATGTTATTTCTGTTGTGAATCTGCTTAGTGTTTGATTATGATTTATAATAGGTATATCTTTGTTGCTTAAGTTTTATTACTTGTGTTGATGAATGCTAGATTTAATTTATGATGCTAAGTGCTAAGTGTTTAAGGTGCATAATATTTTGTTGTTACTACGTTGGATCTATCTTAGATTATGTTATGTGATGTTAATAGGGTTAATAAAATAATGTATGTCACTTCCTAAACATTAACAAAATATTCTGTGAAGTGTTATTATCACAGATCTATGTCCCATCTTGGTTGCAAACACCTGCGTCCTGTAACCCCCCCTGCTTCTACCTCGGGTGAGACTTCGCCTGCTTCGCAGGTGTTGCCGAAAGGGTTGCTAGTCGGGGTTTGTTTGGTGAGTTGTTAAGCATTGAACCCTGATTCTTCCCCTATTCCATCAAAGGGATATTATAATAGTAAACAATCAATTTTTCTATGAAATTTTATAGTTTTTGAAGGTCATAAACTTGCAGGGTGATTTTGAGACCCTAAACAATATTTTTAGGAGTTCTAAGTTTTGAGACTGTAAGTGTCATAGGAACCACATAGAGTCTCTACAACTTAAATAAAATAACTTGGATAGATATTTCCAAAGAGATATTTCGGGTGAAGAATAGATCTCGTATGAGAAAATTATAGTCAAAACAATTAAGGTAAAATTTTGACACTAGTTTACTTCCAAAGGGCATAAATCCTTGCTCAAAAGTTCGTTTGAGGCACATGAGTAGTCTATGGAAATATTATGAACCATATAATACATGGATAGAGCCATATTTGGAATCTCAGTATGTAAAAAAGTACAAGAAGATGAAAGAGTTATTTTAACTCAAGTTGGGAAGCATGGCAATGGATGAATATGAGAAGAGGTTCTTTGAATCGTTAACGTATGTTGACTTCATAAAGGATGAGAAGGTCAAAATACAAAGGTTTCTTAGTGGTTTACCTTCTTTCTATAGTGACAAGCTACAATATGATAACCCCAAGACTTTGGAGGAGGACATAAGGAGAGAAAACACATATTTATGAGAAAAGCAAAGAAAGGCCAGTTTTCCAAAAATCTTGGAATGACAAGATGAAGGGTAAAAAGTATCAAAGGTAGAAATTTTTTAAGCCACCCTTTTTCAAAAACAAATCCCAAGAAAATCAACAAGATCATTCAACCCATAATGAGTACAAGACTACATATTCATTTGGGAAAAGGCCAAAGCAGTTGTTTGTACAATGTTGGCGATGTGAGGGAAATCACATATATATGGACTTCCCTCACAAAGGAGAAAGGATGAGGACTAACCACAACAGTTAGGAATCTGAAATAGTTGAATACATGGGAGTAAACATGCCAAGGAGTTATGCATCCTTAGACAATAAGCAAGCAAAATATCAATCCCCCGTGATTAAAGTTGAAGGTAAGATTAATAATCATCCCATAGAAATTTTAATTTATTTTGGAGCTAGCCATAGTTGCATAAAATCTAACATTGTTGAAATATTTCACTTACA
>SNQJ01S0202359.1:0-16773 GCA_010110895.2 Picea sitchensis | reverse complement strand
ATAGTTAGATTAGTGTAGTTAGTTTAGTTTGTTTTATTAGTTTCTAGTTTCCTTTATTTTAGTTAGTTTCTTGTATTCAATTATAGCTTAGTTTGTTTATTTAGATTAGTTAGATTTCTTAGCTCAGATCTTTCTCTCTTTGGTTTCTATACGAGACCTTAGGGCGACCAACGGAGCCGTTAAACTCGTCAGGGTGGTCCATTCCAAACGGCTTGGGTTATTTAGACAACCCCGAACCGGTTCCACTCTCTCAGTTGACGGACGGTCGATTTCGCCCATCAACAAGTACATGATGGGAACCAATAACCTGTGAATGGGGCCAATGTCCTCATTTCTCTTTAATTTTCTTGGTAGAATTTTAAAGTAAAAAACTATTAATATAAATTGTACTAGGGCTAGAGTACATGATGGGAAACAATAACCTGCGAATGGGGCAAACGCTAAAAGTTTTTCAAAATGTTTCTATATGCACTGAAATTTGACATGGATAGATTATTTGTATGACTTGACTATATGGTAGGGTTTCTAGACTCAAATATCACTCACACACCCACTCTTTATATTCATCATATTTGTCATTCAAAACCAAGATCATGTTAATTAGGCCCATGATTTTGGTCATGGAAAGAAGAAGGAAATATATGAGATTTCATATTTAAATAATTATTTTGTACAAGAAATAATTGATAATGAAGCTTGTGCGATTAATCAAGTACTTCTTTATCGATATTGTTGCATTCCCTTGCAGCACTAGATGTGGGGGCATGCGTCTCGATCATATTTTAAAGGAAACAATTAAAATACATTGTACTAGGGCTAGAGTACATGATGGGAACATTAACCTTTGAATGGCGACAACGTTTAAATTGTTTCAAAATGTTTTTGTATGCACTAAATTTGACATGGAATATTATTCGCATGCCTTGAAGATATGGGAGGGTTTCTAGACTCAAAGATCACTCACACACCCACTCTATATATCGACCCATCTTGTCCTCATTTCGTTTTGATTTTCTTGGTCAAATTTTAAAGGAAAGAACTATTAAAAGACATTTTACTAGGGCTAGAGTACATGATGGGCAACAATGACCTATGAATGAGGCCAATGTTGAAATGTTTTCAAAATGTTTCTATATGAATTGAAATTTGACATGGATTTACTGTTCTCATGCCTTGACAATATGGGATGGTTTCTAGACTCAAAGATCACTCACACACCCACTCTTTGTATTCATCGTCTATGTCGTTCATAAGAAACATCATGCTTATTAGGCCCTTGCAGTACTAGATGCAGGGATGTGTGTCTTGATCGTATTTTAAAGGAAATAGCTAAAATACATTGTACTAGGGATAGAGTATATGATGGGAAACGATAACCTTTGAATGGGGCCAACATTGAAATTCTTTCAAAATGTTTTTGTATGCACTGAAATTTGACATCGATAGACTGTTCACATGCCTTGATGATATTGGAGGGTTTCCAGACTCAAAGAACACTCACATACCCACTTTATATATCGACCCATCTCATCCTCATTTCATTTTAATTTTCTCAGTCAAATTTTAAAGGAATCAACTATTAAAATACATTGTACTAGGGCTAGAGTACATGATGAGAAACAATGACCTGTGAATGGGGCCAACATTGAAATTGTTTCAAAATGTTTCTGTATGCATTGAAATTTGACATGGATAGACTGTTTGTATGCCTTGACGATATGGGAGGGTTTCCAGAATCAAATATCACTCACACACCCACTCTTTATATTCATCGTCTGTGTAATTCAAAACCAACATCATTCCAATTAGGCCCATGATTTTGGTCGTGGAGAGAAGAAGGAAATATATGAGATTTTGTATTTAAATAATGATTTTGTACTAATATATTTTATGGAGAAAAAGAGTACTTAGATGAGAGCAAAATAAAAAGACAAGAAATAACTGATTTTGAAGCTTCTGCGATTAATCAAGTACTTCTTTATCGATGTTATTGCATTCCCTTACAATACTATAGGCGGGGATGTGTGTCTCAATCGTATTTTAAAGGAAATAGCTAAAATACATTGTACTAGGGATGGAGTACATGATGTGAAACAATAACCTGTGAAAAGGGCCAACGTTGAAATTCTTTCAAAATGTTTATGTATGCATTGAAATTTGACATCGATAGATTGTTCGCATGCCTTGATGATATGGGAGGGCTTCCAGACTCAATGATCACTCACACACCCACTCTATATATTGACCCATATCGTCCTCGTTTCATTTTAATTTTGTTGGTCGAATTTTAAAGGAAACAACTATTAAAAAACATTGTACTAGGGCTAGGGTACACAATGGGAAACATTGATTTGTGAATGGGGCCAATGTTGAAATGTTTTCAAAATGTTTCTGTATGCACTGCAATTTGACATGGATTTATTGTTCTCATGCCTTGATAATGATATGGGATGGTTTCCAGACTCAAAGATCACTCACACACCCACTCTTTATATTCATCGTCTGTGTCATTCAGAACCAACATCATGCCAATTAGGCCCATGATTTTGGTCATGGAAAGAAGTAGGCGATAGATGATATTTCTTATTTAAATAATGATTTCGTACTAATATTCTTTATGGATAAAAAGAGCACTGAGATGAGATCAAAAAACAAATACAAAAAAGATAAGTTAAAGGTTTAGGGTTGTAGGAGTCGTAGGATCATTGGGGATAATGATTATGGGGTTAATGATGATAGGGTCTATAATGATTAGGACTTATAGGTGTTTTGTAAATCATGGGTTAGGGAGTAGGTGTTTATGGTTATAGGGTTTAATATTGGTGGGGGTGATAAGACTTAAGTATTACAAGGGAAATATGTTATAATTGTGAGGTTGCATAAGAGTGTTATATGGTGTAGTGGTTAGAAGTTAGGGATTAAGCGTTAGTTTTTAGGGTAGAAATTAGCAATTATAGGGTTTACATTGAAGATAAACATTGTACACGTTATGTAGGCTAGGGTTTAGGGGTTATATGGTTTAAAGATTATCATGATTTTTTAGATAAATGTTATATTTTTCAAGGGTTATAAGGGATTAGTAGGGTTGATACACATTAATGTTTGGAGGAATTAGGAACTATGAGATAGGGTTTAGGTGTTATAATGCTTAAGTGTTTAGATGGATTATTGATTAAGGGGAATAGGTTTAGGTATAAAGGTTTATGTGTGTTTCACATTTGGTGTTTTATGTTAGAGGATTAGGCTTTAAGGGTTATAAGAGAAACTATAGGTTAAGGGTTATATGTATTGTTGTTGGTAAGGGTTAGGCTCTAAGAGGTGTAAGAGTTAGGGGATATATGTTAGGAATTAGGTGTTTTAGGGGTTACATGGTTTGCATTATGTGTTATAAGCATTGATGGTGGTAAAGTTTAGGGGTTTTGGGGTTGGTGGTTATAATGCATAAATATGAACCCTAAATAAGTTGTTATACCCAAACCTTAAAACTATTATGGCCATTAACAATTATCATCCCTATAACCCTTAAAATATATAACCCCTAACCCATACAATATATGAACAACCCTCATAATCATTATCACCACTATCAAATATAATTACTAACCCCAATTCTCATATCCCCTAAGTCATTTAACCCCTAATTCATTTAAACCCAAACCCTTATAATGATAATCATCTACCTCTATTCTTAACCTATATCACCCTTCGTCGACCTTAAACCAGTTACCCATAGAACCTATAAAACCTAACCACTAACAATTATAAATAGAAAACCTTAACAACTAATCCCGAAGTGCTAGAAATATAAATCAATATTGTCATTAATATTTAACCAAGATAACCTCTAACTATCCCTAATAACCCATATTACCCTTAACTAGTAAAACTAATAATGTACCTCCATAACCCACTATGATCCTCATAACACCTATAACCTCAACTAACTTCTATAACCCCTAAAACCAACAAAAACCACAAACCCTAATCATTATCTCTTATAACTCTTATAACCCCTAACCTATCATAAGTATAATTCCTAACCCTTAACTCCTACATCCTAACCCTTAACATCATGTATAACTTGTAACACTTATAAACTCTAAATTCTAACTCTCATAATTCTTAACCATTAACACTCCCAACCCATGTAGCCCTTGTCTCTTCAACCTTATAGCCTTAATACAATTAATTCCAAAATACTATATCCCCTAATATGTAACCCTAACACATACAATGCGTAACTTTAAAACCCATTATCCCCCACCCCTATTATCCCTAACCACAAACCCTTAATACCTATCACATCTAACCCTTATAACCCCCTAACCCACGCATGTTAACACTATAACATATCATATCACTTAATCCATTAATATATAACATATCACTTAACCCACGTAGGTTCACTATGCTCTAATTAGCTCTGATACCTGCACCTACGCATGAGGCCTGCATCGAGGGTAATATCATGAGATGATTCTGAGATCGATTGGAGGGAATATCACTTAACCAGCTGGATTCAGTATGCTCTAAGCTCTAATACCTACACCTATGCGTGAGACGGCTTGCATGGAGTGTAATATTAGGTGATTCTGAGACTGGGTGGAGGGAAATAGTTACACTTGTCGAGGGCCATATGTAAAATTGATCAAGTGATGCCAAGACTAAGGGAAAGGGTGAGGATGGTGAGTACCTCTGCACACTTCATGAATTTACATTGCTAATGCAATAATAGTCTTTTTGTTTTTACAAGTTTGCGTTAGTTCCATTTTTGTGTTGGAAGGAGGGGGAATATCGCCTTCTTCTCCCCTGTCCATACTTGCCTCAAACCCTAGTAGTATCCCTCACTGAGACACTAAAGGCGGGATGGAAATTCCCATAGATCCATCAAAAACTTCAATATTTTTTCAATTTTGGTTGCAATTGTCTCCCTAAATCCCTACAATAACACTTGAGCTCATTTTGTTGTGGAAATTATCTTGGGTTTGTCTTCAAGTTTTTCATATGGTGTCCTGATGGCCAATGGTCACATAAACAATGGTTTAGGAATCAATGTAGATTCCAAATCTGTTATCCTCCTTTTCAACTTGGTGTTTTCCTCTACTTTCTCCAAATTGGATTTCCTAAGAATACTCCCTATGGAATCATGTAAATTAAAGGATCCCTTTGCCCCTAATTATTTAACATCTAAAAGAAACCAAACTCATAAACTTGCCATTCAAGAAATCCCATTAATATTTTGAATCCTTAGCTCATAGCTCAAACACTAAATTAGAATTATATTATTTCATTTGTTTTCACTTTCCAAGGAAAAACTAAAACATCTCTTTGTTTTACCTCTTTTGATTCCTAAAAACACTCCTCCCAACTTGCATACCCCCTATCCTTTATACCATTTTTACTTTTTATTATTTAGTCAATTAATTATTCATTTATTGATAAGGATATGAGTGGCACATCCTTCTAACTTGTCTTTTATGAGAACATATGAATCTCCACCACCCCTCCTTGAATTATGGACCCAAAATTTCTTGTCATCCCTTAATTCAAAGATAATGGGTGAACCTTTATTGAACACCTAAATAATTCTTATTAATGGACCTCTACTCCTCTTAGCGATCTCATCCCTACTTAATGGGAACAACATTCAAACACCTAGGCTTTATCATCTATAAATATAGACCTAAATAGATATAAGGGGTGTTGTAGTATTTTTCTTCTTGGTATGCAATATCCATGCTATGCTCTCTGTAGCCATTTCTTCCTTATTTACATTTAGTTTTCCCTTCCACGTGGCCATTTTTCCTCATTATTGCTGCCATGAAATTGTCCTTCAGAGACATCACCTTGCAATTATTCTTGATAGAACTTTATTACATTGGCAAGTGTCACATTATTCCACTTTATTAAATTGCATTAGTAAGTGCTTCAATATTAGATAATGGAGTTTAATCTTAGAAAAAACTTGGCACCATGTAGCTCATCCATGAAAACTATTAATGTGAGCCAAGGGAAATTTATTTTTGGGAATGATTCCATTAAGTAGGATATATTGAAATATCAATTACCATATTCTTCCAAAGACTCTTACAATGATCCAGGACAACATCTTGCTCCTTCCCATAGCCAATTTTTATCAAAGTTGAAATTATTGCATTTCATTTTCTCCTTGCATGGTTTAAAGAGTTGATTCGAAACACCATCAATTTAACGACCACTCCTTTGAGTCACAACAACCTAAAATCAAGTGCTAATTAAAATTTATCTAGCAACTTTTCTAGGTCTCTTCAAACCCATCTTAGCTTAGGTGTAGAGCTTTGGAATAGGATTGTGAGAATAAATTTCCAAAGATAAAAAANCACTCCTTTGAGTCACAACAACCTAAAATCAAGTGCTAATTAAAATTTATCTAGCAACTTTTCTAGGTCTCTTCAAACCCATCTTAGCTTAGGTGTAGAGCTTTGGAATAGGATTGTGAGAATAAATTTCCAAAGATAAAAAACAAACATAGAGATTTGAGTTAGGGAGTGAAATCCAGTTGCTATTTCACTGAATTTGGGAATCCCTTCTAACACAAGGGTCAAGCATGAGGTTGAATTGGGGCCGACAGAGTAATCAACCCTGATTTATTGGTCTTGGTGTTGACTGTCAATTGTCTCCCCTCTGATTTGGTATAGTAGGTGGTACCATAGAGGCCATAATATTTTAGACTTCCTACCCAAGGTGACAACACAGGGAAGGTGGTGTTGTACCTGGGATTGACATTGGATAGACTCACTCAGACTCCTTGGAGGGTTGCCCACTACTCAATGAGGTAACTTGCACCAGGGCGTTAGTTCATTAAGTAGGTTCTCAACGTAGCGTTCCCACCCACCGAAATTCATCCCCTTCGTGCATCGATTCTTTGATGTTGTATTCCATCACCAACTAGCGCTTCTTTATGAGAAGGTTTGTTTGCATGCTTGACTCCTAGATTAATTAGCATGTGCTAGATAATACAATTGTGAAAGAGTAAAACTATGGTAATCATTATGAGCTTACTGTGATACCAACAAGATACTAGTAATGAAGTAGAACCATTGTACTAATTAGTGTTACATATTGATAGAACAATGCTTATGCATATCCAATTTCATAGAATTTCAAAAATACTAATTAAATAATATAGCATTTTAACTATAATTTTAGAGTAATTCATCCTTTTGATTTATCTTTTCTTTCAAAGAGTTCTAGTATTAACGAGAAAACATTTGTGTGTGATTAATGACTAACATTTTTGCTAACATTCTATAAATTAAATAGAGCATTATTGTTTCATCGTTTCCTACTTTCTTAAGAGAAAATTGTCCAAACTCTCCATTATATGAGAAACTCTCAAAAGTATCTCTTGAGAGTCATTTATCTTTCCAAGGAAGATTTCATTTTATAGTTGTAACTTGAGGGTGTCTTGGTATCCAAACATATTTTTGCAAGAAGAATAGGTTCCAAATTAAGGATTATTTTCATTGGATTAGAAATGCGTACATATGAACTTCGGTAGCACATTGCTTACCTGAAAATTAGAAAAACCAATTTACAACTTTGAAGGAAATGCGTCCTAGGCATGTGTGTTATGGGTTGAGAAACCTTGTTATGAATTGAGAAAACTCTCCAAGAAATAATATTAAACTTCATCAAAGGTAAAAATATGCTCAAAATAGCATGGACACGGTCTTTTCTACCACTGTTCTTCTGTTGCTTGAGAGTGTTGATCTTGTCAATGGTTTTCCTATGCCATATGTCCTCTTTCTTCTTTCATTTCTCCTCAAACATATCATTTTTACTTCTTCGTATACCACATAAGGCTCTTCCTACTTCCACAATTACACAACATAGTACAAATAGTGCGGCCAAAGATGGAGTATTGTCTCAATTGTGTGAACGCATTGCCATATTTTTGATATGAATGTTGTAGGAAGTGCCCAAGATGGAGTGTAATTGTTTTGGAGTGTAACCTCTAGGAAATCCTTATTGAAATCCAATAAATGTGCCTAGTCCAATATAAAATACTCCTAGATATTGCAACCTCCATATTGGCTATGTTTGGTAAGTAGTGGAGTCTATTATGGATTGCACTTAGTGCTTCTTATATTTCCACTAAAATTTTATTGCATATTTGGACATGTCTTTATTAGATTGATAATGTTTCCCTATTGGTATTCCAACACTTCTGAAATCCTACGATTGGTTGTTTATGAAATAAGCAAAAATCGGAAATGTCGTTGTCCCAAACATATTGCAATCTAAAAGACATTCTTTCACTTTTTTTTCATACATAGGTAGGGAAAGAGCTAGAGACATCAATCACGGGAAAATTTCCACGTCATTATTGCCATGAAAAACCCATTTATGCTACATCAAATCTTCCCTAGTGAGGAGAACATACAATTGTTCATCAACCATGGAAAAATCTTAATGTACCTCCATTGAGATGTCTTCTTTATGTCCCATGAAGTGACCCTCAATGATGATTGGAAGTGGAGTATGCCAACTCATATTTTCCTCCATCATGCTCTCACTATTTGTGTCATAGATGGGATCTCCATGAAGAAACCAATGATCCACATTTCATCTATGCCTTCAAATTGAAAAGAGAGTGATCGTATCCTCATCCTCATAGTTTTCAAGCCCTTCATCACATGATGGGATGATAACACCTATAAATTCTTCACTTTCCAAGGGTTTCTCTACCACATCTATCCTCTTCAAATCTTTAAGGGTCTCATCATCAAATTTAGAAATTTGAAGAGATAAATAACTTATCAAACCCTTTTCTTCATGCAAGTGTACATCATGATGATGATGTGTGTCTTTTGTAGAATGCATAGCCTTCAAAGGACTTATGATATGTTGCAACAAGGTCTTCAATGACTTCATCACTCCTCTCTTCCTTTGGATCTGAAATAACAATTGGTTCACCCACTAGATTTTCAACATTTTCCTCTTCATAGATAACATACCAATGCTTGTGAAATGCCTTGATCAAACCTACAAGTGTGTTGGATTACTGAGATAGTTTTCAAGCCCTTCATCACATGATGGGATGATAACACCTATAAATTATTCACTTTCCAAGGGTTTCTCTACCACATCTATCCTCTTCAAATCTTTAAGGGTCTCATCATCAAATTTAGAAATTTGAAGAGATAAATAACTTATCAAACCCTTTTCTTCATGCAAGTGTACATCATGATGATGATGTGTGTCTTTTGTAGAATGCATAGCCTTCAAAGGACTTATGATATGTTGCAACAAGGTCTTCAATGACTTCATCACTCCTCTCTTCCTTTGGATCTGAAATAGCAATTGGTTCACCCACTAGATTTTCGACATTTTCCTCTTCATAGATAACATACCAATGCTTGTGAAATGCCTTGATCAAACTCACAAGTGTTGTTACTGAGAGGGGGGGTGAATCAGTAATAGAGAAATAATACTTTTTAACCAAAAAATGCAAGTGTTATATCAATGTAGCATTATCATCCAATAGTGGCAGAGTAAATAAACAATGAACAAATGAGAAATCATACACATAAACAATACACCAGTTTTTTTACATGGAAACCCAAAGCGGAAGAAAACCACAAAATGATTTTTCTTATATGTCTTTAAGAATTACATTCATTGGAAGCAACAAATTCCTTTGTTTTCCAGCTGCAGCTGGAAGGAGGCTCCAACCCCTTAGTTTCTTAGGCTACAACCTGAAGGAAGCTCCAACTCCCCAATTCTCTGGCTACAACCCCTGAGTTTCTCAAGCTACAACCTGAAGGAAGATCCAACTCACCTATTCTTTGGCTACAACCAAAATGAGGCTACAACCCCCTATGTTCTATGACTACAACTGGAAGGTGGCTACAACCACCTATCCTTGCCCCATCCAACCACCCTGACATACAAGTAGAATGATGGAACCACTGTCACGCTATAACTGTGAGATATATTGTTGTAAACCTGTACCAATCAACCTATAATCAACTTGTGATAGATTTACTATAGACTGTACTATAACCAATACATTTGGTCTTACTGAATTTGGATCTTGTATGAATAATTTATGATGTTTTTACCCGAAACACTTGTTTTAGACTAGTTTCAGGACTAGCCACAAACCCTATTTTCCACGGAGTGTAAATCCAAAAATAAAACAACCCACAAGATGAAATTTGTATCGCAGCTACTTGGATATGTTTCCCCAATACATTCCCAATTTCAGGATCTGAATCATTATATAAAAAAATTTATTGTGAAAATGGTGAGATGACCTGTAAATAACATACTTTAGAAATCATCATCAAAATAATTTATCCTCCCTTGAATTTCGACCTTATTTACTTCACCTTCCCTCTGAAATTCGACTTAAATATCCTTTGGTTACCTCAGTCACTTGTAGATATTCAATATTCTCAAGTGTTATTAAAAATGAGATACCCTTGCCTCTTATTTATACTTTCATGTAGCTTCCTCAAGGGGTTACCTTCTAACCATCCTAACCCACTTTCCTTATTTTAGGGATAACCCACTTCTAACCACTTGTCCACTTAGTAATTTCTCCATTAACTTTATTATTTAAATAATTTAGTTTGTATCCACTTTGAATTATAGTACACTCATCACTTTACTTTATTATTTAAATTACCTTCTAACCATCTTAACCCACTTTCCTTATTTTAGGGCTAACCCACTTCTAACCACTTGTCCACTTAGTAATTTCTCCATTAACTTTATTATTTAAATAATTTATTTTGTATCCACTTTGAATTATAGTATACTAATAACTTCACTTTATTATTTAAATAATTTAATCTTTGCAACCACTTTGACTACTTTGACCTTTTGGGGCTTCTAGATGACTCATGAGGGTTCTCCAACTTCACATGGCCATAACTCTCTAACCGTGAGGAGTTATGTGACGTTCCACATACCACCAGAAATGGAATGACATAAAATATCCATATAGAATAGTATTACCTACAAATATATCAAAAATCATACCATTATCCATCAAACAAACTTGGCTCCATTACCCAAACCATTGTGCTACCATAATTCTCTACTGGACTTTATTCAAGGGTTGAAATCAATGAAAACCAACCTAATTAATCAAAAATATCCCCCTTTGGCATTGATGGAAACACTCTGATGCAATACTGAAGTCATGTCACTCATGCTTCCCCTGTGACCATCGCTCATTGGGTTTATTGATTCTGACTGGGCTGGCGATAACACTGATCACAAGTCCACATATGGTTACTCACTCAGTCTTGGTTTTGTGCCTATTTGTTGGTCAAGAAAGAAGAAAGATGACATTGATATATCTTCATCCAAGGCAAAGTGCAGAGGGAAATTTAACATAACCATTCAGGCTATGTGGCTACAACATTTTCTCACTGAGTTGGGCATTCAGTTTCATCGGTCGATCATCATCTGGTGTGACAACCAGAGCACTCTGAAGTTCTGCAGAGATCCATTTCAGAAGCAGCAGATGAAGCACATAAAGATCCACATGCACTACATCTGGGACTTAGTACATGAGGGGATCATCGGCCTACAATTTTGTCCTTCAGCAGAACAGATGACATACATCTTCATGAAGACCTTCACTAAGCAAAAGTTCCATTCTCAGCGAAGTCGTCTTGGAGTGAAGGAGACAGTTTCCTAGCAACTATAGTTCTTATTTTTACATACATTTTACCTTGAGGGTGGTTTTTTCCCATGATTTTTTCCCTCTTTCCTCACTTTATTTCAATGTATCTTTTGTATTTGGGTACCTAACATGGCCTCGTTGCTGAGACCCATTCTTTATTTTCACCATAGTGATGTTTAGGGGGGGGTTTGGAATTACTTCACACACACCTAATATTTATTTTTTCTAAGGCTTCTCCTCGTTTATTAGTCATAATTAGTCATTATCCAATCTCCTATATTTTAGGGGAGAATATTCCACTTGGAGAATATTCTCTTTTAGTTGACACTTCAGTTTGACTAGTTGAGTTGAGTTTAGATGCTGCATTGATTTTGTTACCACGAAACATTGGTATCATCACCATGATAATTCTCACTTGCCTTGGTATCATCACCATACTGGTGCATTACCCTTGATTCCTTGATCTACTCCTCACTACACTCTGTTTAGTTAGTTAACTAAAGACTAGTTGACTAGTTAACTCAGCTAGGTGGCAGTTCACTCCTATAACTACCTGAGAGACTAGACTAGGTGGCAGTTCACTCCCATAAATATTGGTGTGTGTCCAGATCACTCTATACCACCACTATGGCACATTGGTTCTCCTCCAGTGCGCATTCATTGAGTTATACAGAGTATATCATGTGTAAATTATTCATTATTCATTACGGTTAATGAGAATTCTTCTATTCTTTCTCTCCTTTTTCTTTATCAATTTGTCTCTGCAAATGTGTGCATTATTTTCTAGCTAGATCTATTCTGTGTAGGTTCAACACATTTACATGGTATCAGATCCGACGAACTGCTAAGAAAAATCTACACCAATTTGTTTTTGCAGGTACAAAAGATTGAAGATAGTGAAATGATGGATTTACAAAAAGAATTCATTCTTACACCTAACAACTAATTTTCATGGAAGGAGAGAATAATGATTCATCTCTGAAACAGAGGATTGTACAGGTTAAACTTGAATACAGATACATAACTGACATCAACCATAGAAAATCCAAGTTCTTAAATCGAATGAATGAAGCCCTCAGAACAATTTGCAGTCTTATTTCTCTCGATCTCCTTTTTCACATATCTTCCTGTAAGACTCCCAATGAAGCCTGGAATACCTTGGAAGGGCTCTTTGGAAAATAGGATGAGATGAGGGGACACATTTTGGAGGTAGAACTACTCGCATTGGATCCAAAAATCTTCGACAATATCCAATATTTATTTACAAAATTCAAGGATTTAGTGTCGCAACTCAAAGCTTGCGGGGTTGATAAATCTAAGGAGGAGAAACAAATGGTTCTCACCATTCTCTCCAAAATTGGTATTTTATTATCTGTATTTGTATCCATATTCCATTCTATTAGATTCGCCTCTGGAGCCACCAGGAAGATTCCTTCTCTTGAGGACTTTATTGAATCCCTGACACAAGAGGAACCAAGCTCATCAACATGGGAAAAATCAAAATCCCAAAGGTGCGTGCACTTACTATGCAAGATGGAAACCATCAATATTAGAAATCTAAATATAAAGACAAAATCAAAGAACATGCACATTTGAAGAAGGAAGGGTACATAAAATGTTTCATCAATTCCTCCAAATCCAAAGGGGGAAAGGGAAGAAAAGGGGAGAAATGCATGTACTGTCATAAAAGGAATCCATCCAAAATCCGCATGCATGCAAAAAAAATTAGATATACTGTATCAAATACTTTATAAAAACAACCTTGGAGATCACATCCCCAAGGGTGCATAGAAGAAGAAGCCAGAAGATCTGAATCCCAAGAAAGGAAATTCTAGCTATGCCTTGATTTCCATCAACTCCTCTCTCGATGCTTGGATCGTAGATTCAGGAGAATCACATCACATGGCTACCTCAAAAGTAGTATACTCTTCATTGGATGCATGAAAAGGTCCTCCTATTCCGATGGGGGACAACTCTTATGTCGAAGTCACCAACAAAGGAAGTATTGAACTCACCAACGGAAGCTTCGAGAATGTGCTGCATGTTCCCAAACTTTTCGTCAACCTTCTCTCTGTGTATCAGATGATGAATTTCGACACCGGAAATAAATTCATATCCACACCAAATTCCATGGACATATATGACATGAAAACCAACTCCAGGCTTGCTATCGATGAGGTAAATCATTAGTCTAGATTGAATACATTTTCTGAATTCATTGAACTTGATTCTGCTTTACTGCTTACTCATGCTGATGAAAGTAGTAGGATATGGAACAAAAGTTTTGGACATTTGAATTTCATATACATGCAACATATTAACAAAGAAATATTGGTTGATGGTCTACCATACATCCATTTCTCCAAGGGAGTATGTGAGGGATGTGTTCTCAGAAAACACCCTCAAGAGAAATTCGACAAAGGAAAGTCTCAGAGAGATTTCATACCTTTAGATATGATCCATAGTGACCTTATGGGTCTTTTTCCACATCCATATATCAACAAAGAGAGGTTTGTTTTCATTTTTGTTGACGATTTCTCACGTTTTACATGGATCTACTTTCTCAGGGAAAATATATGAGGTCTTTCAACACCTCAAAAATTTCAAAGCCCTGGTTGAGACATAGTATGGAAAGAAGATCAAAGTCTTTCGAACTAATAACGAGGGAGAGTATGTCAATCATGAGGTCCATAATATTTTCCATGAGACGGGGATTCAATTGCAGTACACAGTTCCCTATACTCCGCAATAAAACACAGTTGCTGAGTGGAAAAACAGATCTCTAAAGGAGATGGCATCTTGCATGCTGCATGCAAAGTCACTACCATGGAGACTATGGGCCGAAGCACTTAATTGTGAAACATACATACAAAACATATCTCCCCATAGATCTATCAAGTACAGGACCCCCTATGAGGCTTGGAGCGGCCTCAAACCGAAAGTGACCCACTTTTGCATTTTCAGTTCATGTGCCTGGGCCCAGATTCCCTCTGAAAAGAGGAAGGCACTTGATCCACAAAGAATTGAGTGTATTTTTGTTGGATACCATGACAGTGTGAAGGGATATAGAATTATAGATCTTTGCTCGGACTGAATCATCATTGAGCATAGTGTCCAATTCGAGGAAAGTGTCTCACATGTACCTCAACAACCGCATGTAGACACCTTCATTCTTCCACCTGTCTGAGATGATGAACATGCACATGTCGACTCTTCTTTAGATGAGAGTTTTGATTCAAAGGACTCAGATGATTCAGATTCAAAGTCAGTACAGTCATATGCAGGGTCAGAGCATCTAGATGAAGTTGCAGAGCCAGAACAGAGGCCCAAGTGGGCACATATTACTCTTTAGGATGCAGGGGATCTCGTTGGTGATCCAACCGATACTAGGAGGACTCGATATGATTTCTAGTAGCCACTTGTTGCATTCATTACCACTGAACCATTGCCCTCTAGGCATATTTTCTTGGTTCACTCTTCAGATCCACAATCTTATGGCGAGGTTGCTGGAAATCCCTTTTGGGAATCCGCCATGCAGGAGGAGTACAAATCCCTTCTCGAGAACCAAACTTGGGATCTAGTTCCCCTTCCTTCTGGGAGGAAAATCGTTAGATGCAGATGGGTCTACAGGACCAAGAGCTCAATGGATGGACAGATTTGCATATACAAATCCAGGCTTGTTTCCAAAGGCTTTCAGTAGGTGCATGGAGTTGACTATGATGACACCTTTTCTCCAGTAGAGAAGATGGATTCAATACGATTGGCACTTTCCATTGCGGAAACCAAGGGATGGGAACTCTATCAGATCGACGTGAAGAATTCATTTCTTCACGATGATCTCTCTTAGGATATCTATATGGAGCATCCCCGGGGATTTATGAAGGACTCATATTTGGTCTGTCAACTAAAGAATTCCCTTTATGGACTCAAGCAGGCTATAAGGGCATGGTATGCCAATATGGATTCCTACCTATTGTCACAGAACTTTGTATGTTGTAAATCAGAACCAAATGTCTACATCCTCAGGACGACTGATTCACTTCTACTCTTAGTTTTGTATGTTGATGATTTTCTGATCACTTATTACTCGAATTCAACGATTGCTGCAACAAATAGGATTCTACATGCTAGGTTTTTGATGACAGACATGGGTCTTCTACACTTATTCCTTAGAATCGAGATCAGTTAGGATGAATCATGCATCAAACTATCTCAAGCCAAGTATGCACAAAATCTCCTTGAGAAATTTCACATGACATACTGCAAGTCTTCTTTGACTCCTTTCCTATCAGGGGTTAAACTTGAGGATGGCGGGGAGACTCCAATGGTTGACAACACACTGTACAAAGAGCTAGTGGGGATCTTGTTGTATCTCACACACTCCATACTAGACCTCTCATATGCATTTGGCGTAGTTTCCAGGTTCATGTAGGAGCCACATGAGCTACATTGGAAGGTTGCAAAGCGTATCCTTCAATACGTACATGGCACCATCACCTTTGGGATTCATTATGTAGCATATTATACATTAGATCTCATCGGGTTTACTGATTCTGACTAGGATGGCGATAACACTGATCATAAGTCCACATCTGGTTTCTCACTCAGTCTTGGTTCTGAGCCTATCTATTGGTCAAGAAAGAAGTAAGCTACCATTTCTCTATATTTAGCCGAGGCAGAGTACATAGGGGTAGTTAACATAACCATTGAGGCTATGTGGTTACAACATTTTCTCACTGAGTTGGCAATTCAGTTTCATCGGTCGATCATTATCTGGTGTGACAACTAGAGCACTCTAAAGTTCTGTAGAGATCCATTTCAAAGAAAATGAATGAAACACATCGAGATCCACATGCACTACATCCGGGACTTAGTACACGAGGGGATCATCGACCTACAAGTTTTTCCTTCAACAGAACAAATGACATACATCTTCACCAAGACCTTCACTGAGAAGAATTTCCATTCTCTGTGAAGTCATCTTGGAGTGAAGGACACAGTTTCCTAGCAACTATAGTTCTTCTTTTTACATACATTGTACCTTGAGGGGGGGGTTCCCATGATTTTTTCCCCTTTTCCTCACTTTATTT
>SNQJ01S0202358.1:0-16773 GCA_010110895.2 Picea sitchensis | reverse complement strand
GCAAGCTTTCAAAGCACTTAGACAGCTAACAGACCTGGTTTCCTACGGGCAGGTTGAGGCCAAATAAAAATATCTAAATGTAGCCTGTTCTACATAAATGAATAGAAAATCGCAAGGTACCACCTAATTTACAAAAAAAAAAATAAGTAGCTTTAAAAATTAGTTCAAGTGGTTGAATTATTCACCTAAAACATATTGTTGACTAGGAGACTATGGATTACAAGTTCAAGTTTGGTTGGTTCACAATTTTAATTCTAATAAGTTGTTTAAAATTCTTATAAATTTTTAAATTAACTTTGGGATATCTATGAACAAATATAAAACAAAGATTATAATGATCATTAAAAATAAACAAATTCCATATTTTGATTTTATATGGTTGTGAGCTTTGTGATTTCATTGCTTTTGGGGAAATTTGGAGGAAAATTGAGCACATTTAAAGTGATGATACGGTACTCAGACATAAGAACAAGATAAGTAACATGAAGAATGAAAGGCTTCCTATCATTGCTTTGAACATTAATATAAGACACTCTAGACTCGAAAGAAGTTGGACTAAAGGATATAGTTTCTTTGTTAAACAATCTCAATAGGGGAAAACCCCCAAGTGCTTTAGGATACAAGGCGAGTTGATATACTCATTAAGAGCTCAACATTTTAGGATACAAGGCGAGTTGATATACTCATTAAGAGCTCAACATATCACTTGCAGGAATTGAACTTAGGTGGGAGGATAACAATCATTCCTCCCAACCATCCGAGCTAAACCCAATCAACAATTCAAGATCTCAATATATCATTAAAATCTCTATCAAATCTAAGTTTCAAAAGAAAATATGGAGCTATATAAATACTTACAATAAAAGAAAGTTGATCTACTACAAAGATATTAATAACCTCAAGTTAGAGGATCATAAACTAAGAAAATAAATATTGCAAAAATAAAAACAAATTCTCATAAACTTCATAGTGAAACATGATATTGAATAAGACCTAAAACACTTTAACACAAAATAATCTTGATATTTATGAAAATAATAAAATAGAGAATGAAAACCATTTTTTATTGGAATACTCAACTTATAAAAACATTAAATTTAATTTTTGAATATTTGTAAAAACACCAAACTCCATAACTTTTTAATATATTAAAATCAACTATACATTTTGAAATGGCTTTTACTACATAAAAATCCTCCATAAAAAATTTACCATTTTACTAAACCATTTACATAACAATTTTTATAATAAATTTATATAAAAGATTTTATATATTGACTTTCTAAAAAAATGTTAATTTTATATATTAAAACTATGTTAATATGATATAAATATTTACTTTAACAACGAAAAATGATTTAAAGTTAAAATTATGTGAAAAATGCACACATTTGTGCACATGAGTACACTTTCACCCCCTAGGATGGTCAGTGAAGGGGTAAAGGGGAGTATTATGCAAATGTGCACACCTTCATTCATGGGAGGGTTGGTGATGGGGTGAAGATGTATATGATTTATACACTTTGCAAATAAATGTTTCTTTTTTTAGGAGAGCGGAAGTGTACATTTATGGTTAAGAACATGTGTTTCCTTTTAAGAGGCCACAAGTTCAAATCCAGAGGGGGGTAGGGTATGCATACCTCCATAGACTTTACCAGTCAAATCGCTAGGCGGAGGGGGATCCCTTGTCCCACAAACAAGAAAGTCTCATACACCAATTTGGCGTGGCTTAATCGTGACCTTAAAAATAGATTATTATTATTATTATATGAATTTTAAATATTTAATTTAAATTTTATATCTCTTAAAACGAAAAACTCTATAAATTATTAAATATACACTTTCACTTTTTTCAAGGATGAAAATTATATTTATAAATGAAATTTAAATTTTAAATATTTAATTTAAATTCTCAAATTCTTAAAATCCAATAAATTTTAAATATTTAATTTAAATTTTCAAATTCTTAAAATCCAATAAAATTAATAAAATATAACTTTAGTTAATACTAATGTTTTTACATTTTTAATAGTTTATAATTGTTCTCAACTTTATAAAAAGTTAATACACCTTATTAGTCCTTGTCATAGGTATAGAGGGACTATAGCGATCGATAATTCGTTGACCTCATATTAGTTTGTCCTTTGACCACAAATATTTCCATATTATCTATTGTTGGAACCAGGGAACTGAAAACATTGATTTTTATATAATAAAAAGTATCATATTTGTCATGATTTGATTGGACAACGGATTGGAGGTCTTATTGTCAACTTCGTTATTCTCAGTGTTATATATGTTGGCATATCCAAAGTATTTGATCATATATGGTCTTTTTGAATCATATATTTTGTTATGCATTGGTCGAAGGTGGATTAATGCTAGCATTGGTTCGAATGTTTGCTTTAGCATTTTCTGCTAGCTAAATTTATCGCAATGTTTGATATGCTGGCATATCCAAAGTTTGGCCTTCGAATACATTCTCTAGTGTTGGAACTATTGCTACATAAATTATAATAGATTTTTTGGGGTACGTCAAAGACCTGCCACATTGCATTTTTTTCTTAAATGTTTACAGAGCATTTTCTGACAGACTTAAATGTTTACCTAATAGGCTTGGCAACGTTGAATGTTTACTTACCAGGCTTGTTACAATACATTTTCTTCCGTTTTTTTTATTTATATGCTTCAACGACATTGTTGGTTCACTATTCCATGCTTGCTTTTTGCATCTCCACTGATTTCTTATTTGTCTGTTGTTGTTGTTCTTGTTTGCCTGTTCGTCTTGTTGCAGTTTTCACGTTTGGGGTTCTGCAACCGGGATTGGAACTGCATCATTCTTGGTGGAGTGTTTGTTGCTTGCTTATTTTTTCGTTGTATGTTGTTTATTGTTGTTTGATTCGATTTTGCAAGGTTCGGGTCTTGCGGCTGCGGTTGGGCCTTTTGGTGCTTCTTAACTGGGTTGTTATTTGTTGCTTGTTCTTGTTTGTGTAGGGTTTGCAATGCTGGGATGTTGCATCCGCAATTGAATCTCTTGTTACATTGTTTTGCAGTTGACTCTCCATAAAATACTATTAAGATAAAATAACATACAAAAAATTTGCAGTCGATGTAAATTGCATCTCTTACGCGTTGAACCAAAGTTTGTCGGCCTCAAACTATATTTCATAGCTGGCAATGTTTTTTCCATGGTTTATGTCTTACTATGGTGCCATAGTTATGAGAGTAAGTTTTGTTGTGTGAGCGATATAGTTGTTCTCTCCCTTTTTTTTTCCTCTTGTAAACTGTGTCTCTGGTCCTATAGTTTCTCACATTTCTGTGGTCATTCCGATCGACTGTCATTCGGTTGCATACTTAGCCAATTTTATGGACGTGGCTTCGCGGATAGGTGTTATCAAACTATGGTAGCTCATGTTCGATGTATACATCTTACATCCATAACTTTTGTGTTCTACAATTCGACCCCACACTCCTTGAACTCGCAACCATGCCTCTGCCTACGATGAGTTTGTCTCCCCTACCTACCTTTCCATACTTAGTCGAGTTTTCAAAGTTTGGCTATTTTTTCCATGGTTTATGTCTTACTATGGTTTCATATTTATGAGAGTATGTTTCACTGTGTGAGTGATATAGTTGTTCTCTCCCTTTTTTTTCCCTCTTGTAAACTGTGTTTCTGGTTCTATAGTTTCTCACATTTTTGTGGTCATTCCGACTGACCGTTGTTCGGTTGCATACTTATCCAGTTTTATGGAGGCGGCTTCGCAGATAGGTGCCATCGAACTATGGCATCTCGTGTTCAGTGTATACATCTTGCACCCAAAACTTTCGTACTCTACAATTGGACCCCACACTCCTCGAACTCGCCATCATGCCTCTATCTGCAATGAGTTTGTCTATCCTACCTACCTTTCCATACTTAGTCATGTTTTCAAAGTTTGGCGGCTTGATGCCTTTCTGGGTTCAGAAAATTTAAAAGCATTTGTCGCTCCCCTCCATCCCCGCTACCTTCCACCCTTCCCAATAGACATTAATTATTCTTTCAAAAGTCACAACCGACCAGACAGGTTCGAAAATATTGGTTTTAATAAGCGGAAAGCTCGAAGACATCTCCCATTAAAATGAATAGACATGCGAATATTATGGGATCTGGTAATTTCTTTTGCCTGCATTTTGAATTTGCAAAAAAATAAAAATAAAAAAATGGCTCTTTTAGTTTTCTTAAAGGCTTCAGCAGAGCCCACGAACGTGTCACCCACAAATGCCTTCACGTCATGTCCCTCTTTAATATTGTGCATATCTTAGATGTCATATTTGAGAATCTGCTCAGATATGGGAATGTTAATACGTGCTATTAGTCACTATTCAACGTACATATTTGAAAAGATTGGCATTAATAAGAGAAAATATCGAGAACATCTGTCATTAAAACGAATTAACACAATATCTACGGAAGATCATCCAACGTTGCTTTTAAATACTTATTTCCATTTCTCTCTATCATCAAAGAGTTGCGCTTTAGGGTTCCTTCGTTCTAATGTTCCTGGTCATGGACATGTAAGACAACTTAGAGATGTGATTAAGGCCCAAATGAAAGAAGAGAGACTGGTTTTATGTGACATGAGCTTTGAGTAAGAAAAAAACTCTGTTATCCAACAGAAACTCAGAGAGGAGGAAAAAAAAAGAACAAGTATATTCTGGTTGGTGTTCTCCCTGTATTAGATGCTTTGGTTGGTTGAAAAGCCTGCTTGGAGATTTGTTTGTTGATCTTCTTTATTTTTTTGCTGGGAGTTGTAATGGATTTTTAGGTCACGTGCAAAATACTTCTTTGTTGAAGTATATAGTTTCTTCCAACAACACAGATTTGGCAAGTGTATCGAATTTTGCAGATCGCACAAGAATTTTTCTTCCTTGGGGGCGTTGCACTTACCGCGACTTGCAAAATGGTTTGTGATGTTCATAAATGACATGAAATATTACTCCATTTGCGAATGTAACCAGAGGTGGGCAACAAAAACTGTATGGGTGGATAAAACGACATATTATCACTACAAAAGTTTATATTTCAAAGTTTGTTGAGCTACTTCTGGGTGTGGTAACTGACTTGACAGAAATCCATGTTCTTTGTCAAAGTTTGTTCGGTTTCCTATGGATGTAGTTACAGACTCCACATATTTGGCGTCACCTCCGAACATTCCAGACCTTTCTGTGGGCCGCCATATCTGCCACCGCTATGACGAAAGATATATTCTAATGCGATCTACAACATTTGATACACTTTCCAGACCTGTGCTGATGCGTTCTGCAGCATTTGATACACTTGCCAGACCTGTGCTGCCCGAAGAAGTCATGTACTTCGAAAGAATAACATTTTGTAGCTGGGTTGGATGTTCCTTCCAATTTACTGTAATAAAACAAAGAAGTTCAACATACAAATCTTCAGGCAAGCTTTTCAAGCAAACAAATGATCGAATACAGGGAGAATAACAGTCACAACATACTTGAATTTTTTTCTCGTCCCATAGCTAATGTCACATAAAACGACTCCCTCCACTTTGAATTGGGCCTAAATCGCATTTCTAAGTTGTCTCGGATGTCAATGGTCAGGAACATTGCAAGGAAAGCACCTTAAACCCCAAGTTTATGATGACAGAGGGAAATTAATACTTGATAAAGAATGGAATGCTGAATAACTAGCCAATGCAAGCATGCCATATCTAGAAGAGAAAAGCTATTCAAAAAACTGGGATAGATCTAGTTGGTAGCACCAATTAAGTCCAAGACCTGAAATTGATATTTAACTCATTTTTTACGAATAAAGGATTTGATCGTCAAGAAAGCTATCAACAAGCTTCATCAATGTACATATTTTTTATTGGTCGGCGGCAGGCTAAATCACAATCATTGTGGCAAATAATCTCGACTGTACTTTGTAACCCATGTTATTTGAATATAAAATAATTGTGGTTTTTTTTTTAATAGTGTTTTTCAATCTCTGGTATTGCTTTTCATTTTATTTTGTACCTTTTTTCCCTGTGTGTCGTTAAACATGGATGACAAGCTTTTCTTTCTGCTGCCCACTACTTCAATTTAAATAAAGGCTACTCTATTCATTGCTTACATTTTACAGTGAAGAATAATTTGTCATAGGCCATAATTATGTGGTGTCGACCCTATACTTAAAGAAAGAAATTGGAGGACCCATCCTGCTTTCATTCTTCGGGTCCCATAAATAGAATGAATTAATGACTTACAACAAGGAAGCTCAAGTGTTGACTCTATGTTCCTGTTCAATATCTTGCATATATTGCAACTTCTTCTATTTGATAATATCTGTGCATATATACTAATATGAGTACTATTGGAATAAATATAAAAACTTCCTCTTCGAAAAATCTTATCCAATTATCTGGCCACTGGGTCCCGAGTTTGCGGTATTGAACAACTATGTTCCCTGTTCCGTCATATACATCTTGCAGCCAAAGAGCTTCCGTGATCTGCAATTTATGATTTAACTAGTGATAACTCATTAGGGGTTCGAAAATATTGGCATTAATAAAGGAACGACTGAAGCTGCCTTAATTACTTAAATTACACCAAATTTTGATTACATTTAATTTAATTTAGATATTAATGTTTATGGAAAGTCGACGTTTGCTCATGTCATTGCAAGGAATACAAGATGAATAGATGATAAGGAGTTTATCTCATTGAAACCACAATGCAAATTTATGTTTCTTGTTGCGTTACATACATCTTGCAGTCAAAACTTTCGTGGTTTCAACGAAATTTGCGAACCAAAGAGCATCCTGCAACTTGGGAGATCATTTTCATTTGAAACAGAAACAATCCATTAATATATATTAGTATGAATACTATTCAAATAAATATCAAATCTTTCTCCATTAATACTAGTATGAATACTATTGAAATAGATATCAAACCTTTCTCTTGGCCAATACTTAGCCAATTATCTTGCCACCAGGCCCCAAGTTCATGGTATCCAACACCTATGTCCCATGTTCTGTCATATACATATTGCATCCAAAGAACTTCAGTGATCTGCAGTTTATGCTTTTACTAGTGAGAACCCACCAGGGGTTTGAAAACATTGTCATTAATAAACGGAAAAAAAGGTTTTTTGACTATCAGATACTTATCCCTTTTCCCCTTTTCCTTTTCCCGTCCATTATCGCTTTCTGGTTTTATACTTAGTCATCTTTCTATGATCGACAGTTGTAGGGTTGGCGGGTTGACATATCTTCATCTCCATCTGTATCTTCACATGACGAATCCGACTGACTGTTGTTCCTTTCCACACTTAGTCAATTTTATGACCGTGGTTGTCGGGTTGGCGCATACGGACTCGTCTTTTCTTCTTCTCGCCCATTATCGCTTTCTGGATATATACTTAGTTGCCTTTCTATGATATCCGGTTCCAAGGTTGGTAGACTGACATGTCTTCATCTCCATCTATATCCTCACATGACGAATGCGATCGACCGCTATTCCTTTCCATACTTATCCCATTTTATGGCCGCGGTTTTTGGGTTGGTGCTTACGAACTCAGCTGTTTATTGTTCCATTGTATGCATCTTGCACTCAAAACATCTGTGATCTACAATTCCACTGCGGGTTCCTCATATACATTAACTTCATTCAAAGTATCTATTGCTGCCTTCCATCCCCACCAACTTCCCATCCTTCCTGGTATACATTAACTATGCTCTTACTAGTGACAACTGGACACACTAGTACGAAAGAATTGGCGCCCGCTACTCCTCCATATACAAATTGAATACCGGACTCTGACATCATCCCCTCTTCTATGTTACACATTATGCATTGAAATATTTTGAACTATACAATTTTTTCGTTGAGGCCTTGCGTCCTCCGGGGAAACCTTGTGACCCTATTTTGGATCTTCGTGTTGGTGGGTTCACGAAAACTCCAAGTCCTAGTCACTATTTCTTGTTCTTCCCATCCTCGTGCTTCTTTCCAGATATGCAATACCAAAGTTTTAATACTAGAACAACATCATGCAACAAGCGTAAAAAAAATCATCATTAAAAAGCAAAAGTCGGGACAACCAACCATCCTGTTAGTATCCAGATACTAAATTTTCAATTTTTCTCCTTGTTGCAAGAATGGGGTTATTCCCGTAGCACAAAGAAGTGTTGTTCTTGAGCACCGGTATTGCATATGCCAGAAATAGTGTTGAGCTTTTAACTTGCCTCCTTGGAGAGATCAAAAGTTATTGGCCGGGAGCTAATCTCCAGCATCTACCATCAAACACAATCAGAGTTAGTACACATAATCAAATCAAACACAAGCCATTTGGGGAAGGAGCTACGAATCTATGTTTATGTGCACAACGCTTAATCACCCATTTTACGGGATACAGATTTTATCAACTATCAATGAAAAGATCCATGTGTCCTCAAAGCCACTCACCTATAATCTTATAACATACATGTTAGCATTCACCACTCAACACACAATGAGCCAGTGCACCTGCAAACAACACATATGTCAAGCGCACAAGTCAAGAGTCAGCCTAGAGCACCCAAACGCCAGGTTATCTGGAGGAAGATATCACAGGTGCCAGAGTAATTTACAGCCAAGTCCCGAGGATGATCGCACAGGTTCCCTATGATGAAGGGTAGCTCGGTTTTGTTAGAAGCATTTGACAGGTCACAACAAGGAAGAGATACCTGGAATTTCATTTGGTGTTATTATCTAAGCCTGTGTTTGCACAGGTGTCAAAGCTCCTTCAAGAGGCAACAAATGATCATTCTCGAAACTTTGTTTGCACCTGGTACTACATAAATGTGGATCACTCATTATCCGTAAGATGAACAAGGCATTTCCATATATTGCAGTAACTGGAGAAAATGAACATTATTGAGATGGATCCTAATGGTGGAAAACGTATTACATCCAATGGGAAAAGAGACCTAGACCAAGTTGTTGGATGAGTAGTAGTTGTTGCACCTTGAGTGATTTGCAAATGTTTAATGTTAAAGATGTTTCACCTCACGAATTCGTCATGGCTTATGCTTCCCATCTCAAGCGTTCTGGGAAGATTGAGCTTCCCCATTGGACCGATATTGTGAAGACTGCCACATTCAAGGAACTTGCTCCATATGAACCTGATTGGTACTATGTCAGATCAGCTTCTATGGCACGCAAGATCTATCTGAGGCATGGAATTGGAGTTGGTGCTTTCCGCAAGATCTATGGTGGGAGTCAGAGAAATGGGGCACACCCACCACATTTCTGTAAGAGCAGTGGTTATGTAGCACATCATGGAAAACTCTCACACCAGGCATGGACAACCTTGTTGGTTCAGATTACCTAAAGTTGGATTAATGGAATATTACTTCGTAACCACATATGCAAAATTCTAAAAAAAGAATTTTCACACTAAGCCTTACTATGTGGATCTCCTTGATTTATTCAACGAGGTTAAATTTCAAATAGCTAGTGGACAGTTGTTGGACCTTATCACTACTCATGAAGGAGAAACAGACCTTTCAAAATACAAAATGCCAACTTATGTTCGTATAGTTCAATACAAGACTGCCTATTATTCATTCTATCTGTCGGTTGCCTGTGCACTGGTAATGCCAGGGGAAATTTTATATAATCACATAGATGTCAAGAATATTTTAGTCCAAATGGGAACCTATTTTCAAGTACAGGATGATTATCTTAATTGCTTTGGTGAGAGCTAGGTACAGCTAGAAAATCAGACAAATCCATATTTTTGATGCAAAATTACATATGGCAGAGTATTTTGGTGACAGAGGATCTAATCCAGTTTAAAGGGCAACATTAAAAGGGAATTCGACCTCAAAGAGATCAACAGTCAAAGATGTGTGGCAGTTAGTCCAATCTATATTTTAAAAGGGCCAGCAAACACACAGGTGGTAGGGCATATCCCAGATTTTGTTGACATTGGTGGGAGAGTTTTTTCGGGACATCGAGCTAATTCCATATTTCCAGCAAAAAGATCAATGATGACAGAGATATCTTCCATATTTTTATGGATTTCATTGCTAGTTACATATTTGAAAAGGATAGTTGAAGATCTAGCATTAGAGGTTCCATCTAATAAGCAGGGAATCATTCTAAATTCAGGGGGATTTAATTCCATCCTTCACAATTCGAGAGACAATGCAACAGTTTTTAGATTTTTTTTAGTATGGAGATAGGATTTGATGCCTAAATGTTAGAGATGACTTTGATTATAATTTTATATATATTTCATGTTTTGTAAGAGATAGGGAGGGGGGGAAGACTCGAGAGGGTAAGACCTGAGAAGAATTTGATGAATTAGCCAGCTAGTAGGTGTTATTGTAAGCCTGAGGGCATTAGTTTCTGTAATCGCTTCTGACATTGGGGATCTATGACATTTTTTTTATCAGATTGTGATTTCTCTCGTCTAAAAATTGTTTTTCCATCTTCCTTGTTTTACATTCTGTTTTTCATCTTACTTGAATGAATTGCAGACATTAAGAATCAATGGCTGCTCATGGATGATATATTCCTGAGTGGTAAATATTTTGTCGTGACTGCCTTTTATCTATGTGTTTTTTTTAAGTACCGTTGCATCCATTTGACAAAGAGAATCTTGATTTGATGAGGTGTTCTACTTTTTGTTTATTCCCTATTCTTCTACCCATTTACATATAAACGTCTTATCTGATATACAATTTGATTGCCTTCGATCAATAGGGTGTTTACTTGACTCCATGCCCAATGGTGTTTTTACTGATCTGCTTTTAGCTTGTTTCTCTTATTCTTTCTCTTTCCATCTACCTGATCCACCTTCTTTCAAAACCCAAAACACATCCTTATTTATAAAATCATTGCAATAACTGAAGATGTGCTAGGCTTGACCCTATAGTAGTCTAGGAGCAACTTCTAGCACTAACACATCCCTATAGAACTTGTCCAGAAACATGCAAAGAAGATCTTTCTTAGCGAAAGAAAGTCCCGGCCAGTGTTTATGTGTTCCATACTTGCACACTTTTCGATTGCGGGTTCCCGGATTGATGGCCTCAAAATTGTGTTTCAAATTTTCCGCGAGTTTCAAATAGCGCCCGGAGTTCCGCAATATACAATTTGTCCACAGGAATGTATAAAAACTCTTAATTCTCCTCTTTCCCCCCCCTCTATTATCCCTTTGTGGTTCTATATTTAGTCCCACCTATATGATCACGACCTCATGGATTCACAAATTGGAAACTCTTTATCTATATATTCACACCATGAACCCGACCGACCACGGTCCCTTTCAATACTTAGCCAATTATGTGATCACGGGTCCCGAGTTTGCGGTATCTAACACCTATGTCCCTTGTTCTGTCATATACATCTTGAACCCAAAGAACTTCCGTGATTTGCAATTTATGCCTTTACTAGTGAGAACTCACCAGGGGTTTGAAAGGATTTGCATTAATAAGCGAACAGTAGATGTTCTTCTGTGAGATACTTGTCCTTTTTCCCTTGTCTTCTTCCCGTGTATTATCGCTTTCTAGTTATATACTTAGTCGCATTTCTATGATCACGGGTTCCAACGTTGGCGTGTTGACATATCTTCATCTCCATCTATATCCTCACATGATGAATCTGACCGACCGTTGTTCCTTTTCATACTTAGTCAATTTTATGCTTGCGGTTGTCGGGTCGGCACTTTCGAACTTTGCTGCTTCTTGTTCCATGATATACATCTTCCACTCAAAATTTCCATGATCTACAATTCCACCATGGACTCCTTTGTCCTTTTTCCATTTTTTTCTTCCCGTGTATTATGGGAGTATAAATTATGAACATGAGATTTTATAGAGCATGTACGGATTTCGCATTCCATACCTAGCCACTTTTTGATAGCAGGTTCTCATGCGGGCGGGCTCAAAATTGGGCCTCCATTGTTCTGTGCCCTACAAATAGCACCCAAAATTCTGTGATATACAAATTGACAAGAGGACCTGTGGGTTGGCTGGCTCAACATTGCACTTCTATTGTTCGGTCTCCTCCAATCAACGCTCACAGTTCCACGATATACAAATTGAGAGACCAACTCCAGGGTTGTCGGGGTCAAGATTTCCATTATTTACGGATGGTAATCCCTATCAACTATCTAATAGTATCTAAAAACATTATTTTCAATACTAAATTAGCTCTTACTAGTGACAATTGGACACACTGGGACGAAACAGTTAGAATCACACCATCCGCAATATACAAATTGACTACCGGATTCCGACATCATCCGCTCTTCCGTGTTACAAATTATGCATTCAAATGTTCCGAGCAATACAATTTGAACGTCGGGGCCTCACGTCTTCTAGAGAGACCTTGTCAGCCTATTTTGGATCCTCCTGTTGTCGGGTTCACGAAATGTCCAATTCTTGGATACTGTTTCGGGTTGGCACTTTCGAACTCTGCTGGTTCTTGTTCCGTAATATACATCTTTCACTCGAAATTTCCATTCTCTACAATTCCACAGTGCACTCAGCCATTTTTCCCTTTTCTTCTTCCCGTGTGTTATCGCCTTCTGGTTATACACTTAGTCACCTTTCTATGATCGCGGGTTCCAGCGTTGGCGGGCTAACATATCTTCATTTCCATCTATATCCTCACATGAAGATTCTGGCCGACCGTTGTTCCTTTCCATACTTAGCCAATTTTATGGCCGCGCTTGCCGGGTTGGCGCTTTTGAACTCTGTTGCTTCTTGTTCCGTGATATACATCTTGAACTCAAAACTTCTTTCATCTACAATTCCACCATGGACTCCTCGAACTCCCAAGATTCATTCTACCATGGTTCACAAATGTTTCAAAGTATATTTCATTGCCTTCCATTCGCACTAAGTTCCTGTCGTTCCTAATAGACATTGGTTGTGCTCTTACTAGTGACAACTGAACACAATGGTATGAAACAGTTGGCATCCGGCCCTCTACAATATACAAATTGACTATCGCGTTCACATCTTGTAATCAAAATTTCCGTGATGTATAATTCCACCACAGACTCCTTAGTCCTTTTTCCCTTTTCTTCTTCCCATGTATTATGGATTTCTGGTTATATACTTAGTCGCCTTTCTATGATCGCGGGTTCCAGTGTTGGCGGGCTGACATATCTTTATCTCCATCTATATAATCACATGACGAATCCGACCGACCGTTGTTTCTTTCCATACTTAGTCAATTTTATGGTCGCGGTTGCCGAGTTGGCAGTTTCGAACTCTGTTGCTTCGTGTTCCATGATGTACATCTTGAACTCTAAACTTTTGTGATCTACAATTCCACCGTGGACTCCTCGAACTCGCAAGCTTCACTCTACCACAGTTCAAAAATGTTTCAAAGTATCTGTCGCTGCCTTCCATCCCCACTAACTTCTTGTCCTTCCTAATATACATTGGTTATGCTCTTACTAGTGACAACTGCACACACTGATACGAAACAATTGGCATCCGACCCTCCACAATATACAAATTGACTACTAGGTTCCAACATCGTCCCCTCTTCCGTGTTACAGATTATGCATTCAAATGTTCTGAATGATACAATTTGATCGTCGGGGCCACGCGTCTTCCAGGGAGACCTTGTCAGCCTATTTTGGATCCTTGTGTTGACGGGTTCACGAAATCTCCAATTCTCCTTAGTCCTTTTTCCCTTTTCTTCTTCCCATGTATTATCTCTTTGTGGTTATATACTTAGTCTCTTTTCTATGATCGCGGGTTCCAGCGTTGGCGGGCTGACATATCTTCATCTCCATCTATATCCTCTCATGATGAATCCAACCGATTGTTGTTCCTTTCCATACTTAGCCAATTTTATGGTCGCGGTTGTCGAGTTGGTGATTTCGAACTCTGCTTCTTCTTGTTCTGTGATATACATATTGCACTCAAAATTTCTATGATTTTACAATTCCACTGCGGACTCCTTAGTCCTTTTTCCATTTTCTTCTTCCCATGTATTATCACTTTCTAGTTATATACTTAGTCACTTTTCTATGATCGTAGGTTCCAGCGTTGGCGGGCTGACATATCTTCATCTCCATCTATATCCTCACATGACGAATCCAACTGACCATTTTTCCTTTCCATACTTAGCCAATTTTATGGTCGTGGTTGTTGGGTTAGCGCTTTTGAACTCTGTTGCTTCTTGTTTCGTGCTATACATCGTGCACTCAAAACTTCCATGTTCTACAATTCCACCGTGGACTCCTCAAACTCGCAACCTTCACTCTACCACGGCTCACAAATGTTTCAAAGTATATGTCCCTGCCTTGCATCCCCACTAACTTCCTGTCCTTCCTGATATACATTAGTTATGCTCATACTAGTGATATACAAATTTCCCTCTGGACTGTCCAATCATACCCTCTTTGGTGTTATGCGTATTGCACTCAAAAAGTTTTGAGACATACAATTTGACCCTCATGCCCTCACCTCCAACGATTGTACCTTGTAACGCTATTTTGAAGCTGCCTTTTCCCTTACCCGCAACCTCCATACTTTCTTAGTATGCAATTAGAAACCTTTCATGGTAACAGCTGACCATGCAGTAACCGTCAGCATTGTCATTAATGAGCGAAATGCTTGAGGAGATCTCCAATTATTACACATTAAACCAAGATCTACGGAGAGTTATATTGTCCCTTCCGATTGTTCATCTCGAACACGCGTCGTCGTATTGGCCCGCTCAAGAAATCTACAATGCTTAATCGCTCATTGTTGTATCCGCTATGTTCACATCTCTATGTATGAAATTACTAGTGTTTAATGTTAACACATCATGGAACAACCGTCCAAATTTTCATTAATGAACGAAAGTCTCGAGGAGATCTCCCATTCACACGCATTGGACCAAGATTTGCGCAGGGTTATATTATCCCTTCCAACTTTTCATTTCATTCATCGTCTGAAGAAAACAAACGTTCTTGTAGACTTATGGTAGTAGGTCGATAGTAGTTTTGTGGAGATACAATAAATATCTTCGGACATCAGGACCAGAACTTCCAGTGGTCCAGGGCATACTTTTACTATTCAACTCATTCCGCCCAAAACGAAGTGATTTGGAACTCTGGAATCACTCATGCAGGATGTGTCCCTGAGGTTTTTGACTGTAAGGAGGTGATCTTTTGGTGCACCGAAAAATATTTTCCAAGCCAAAGAATTATTCCACTACGTGACCATTCTCCTATTTCTTTTTCACCTCAGGTCTTCCGCAAGATGTTAAAATTGTTGGAGCCAACATTGACATTCAGAGAAGAAGACTGCAAGCAGTTCCTAGAAAAACATGATAACGGGTTGGACATCTTAGCCGAGTTCCTCGAAGACCCGACAACAGTTCCTGAAGATATCACAAAGTTTCAGGTAAGTTTCTTTAGAAATCCATTCCGGGAAATTGCTTGGTTGTTTACAAGAATAACGGGACAGGCATCCACAATAAGCATTTCCCATATAATTATTTATATTTTGTACTCCGCAGTCAAGGAACAATTCATTTTCGATTGGGGGAAGCTAATTTCCATTGAGATATGTTCCCAATTGTCATGATTCAAAGAATCGAATAAATTTTATATGTCATCCTACATGATTTTCGTAATAGTGCATTGTTGTCCATTTCCAAAAATTTCTCTTTCCAATAAAATAAACGGTGGATTCGACCCAGTAACATTCTGGTACCAGGCCCTGTGGAGGCACAAGGGCTCCCATTGTTTTTATGAATTTTTTAATGGATTTGTCTCAGTTTTCAAATATTTATTGTTAGGGAAGGATGCTCCGCGGATGTCTGGCTAGGCAACCAAGTTTTTGAACAAGAAGGGCACACTTGAACAAAAGGAAAATCACAGTGTACTCATGGTCTTTGGCTCTAAGGAAAATCCTGCTTTCCTTCCATGCCACATCACGAACAAGATGTTTGTTACAGAAATAGCAAGGCAATACAACCACTGGTTGCATTTTTTCCATGACAAGAAAAAAAAACAGTTCATTCCTCTACCCTGGAAAGTCGGAGACTTCATGTGTAGAAACGTCGACAAGATTGACGAATTTTCCGGCCATTTCAAGAAATTGAACCTAACGTATGCTGAAAGGCTAAAAGGTTCTACCCTAATGGGATTTTTCGAGAACATTTACTCGCAGTTGGCTTTAACAACTATTTTATCCATAAACACCTCACCGAAGACAGGGACAGTGACGACAACAATCCTACTTCTGGCGATTGCGACGCAGAGACATTGCAAAGCGCGACTGAATTGTACAGACAACAAGGAAGAGTATTTGGTGAGAAGAGTGCCCACTCCCTCACCAGCACTCCCAAGAGAACGACATCATGGAGCATCGGTTCAACGGCCCACCCCAGTAAGAAAGAAACCCATAAATCTTCGAACGGAGGAGGAGATAAGAACCCTCCTCGCATAAAAATTGATAGTTCTCACAAAATTTCACTGACGAAGAAGAGAAAAAACAATGTAGGGAAGGCGAATGAACTCGAAATTGAAAGTGAACAGGTGCAACTTGAAATTGAAACTAAGCACATGCACAAAATTGGGTCGTCCGTAGTGGAAATAGCTGAGACCAAATTTTTTTACGAAGATGAATCCTTCGTATTCCAGAGCGTTGTTTTTTACAGCCAATCTAAAAGTATGGTCATTGAAAAGAGAGATGTAACAAACAGGAAAGTCAAATCTCGCACAGAGATTAACTTTACGAAAATGCGGCCGTCCCAAATCTCCCTTTTTCACCAAGTAACCAA
>SNQJ01S0202357.1:5632-21261 GCA_010110895.2 Picea sitchensis | reverse complement strand
TGGCATGTGATGAGGGGGAGCGATGCTCCTGCATTAGGAAAAATCACTGGATCATCATTCATAACCTTTAAGTAAAGGTGAGAATCAACTTTACTCTGGTAAATCCCAAGATCTTCAGAAAACTATCAATCCTGCCACATCAATATCTTGGAGTTTTCTTCAATTTGCAGACATGAGTCTTTTTGTCTTCAACTTCAGATCAAATTTTCACATCACTTTGTACTAATATGGTACACTTTCTCAATTTCAACTCAATCTGCACAGTCATGTGCTATCTCTATGTGATTTTTGCAAAGCACTACCTGTCTCACTTCTTGAGAGTATGCCCTCTTCTCTTTCTGTAACCGTTACTTCAGGAAATGGGACTCTGCACCTGCAACTACTCTGAAGCTGAGAATGGTTGCTCCATTCTCATTTTGAATATTGAAATCTAAGAGTAACTCCTCTACTCCATCATGGAAACAACTTAATCTAAAACTGAGAGTGGCTCAATAATTGATACTGAAGGTAGCTCTTCTTCTTTCATGGAGGTAACTCTATCTTTTATTGTAGTCATGTCTCCATGACCCAACTAATGTACTTCACCAACTTCCACTCAATTTTAAATATGGGGATTTCTCCCCTTGAATCTCATATTATATCAGAATCATGGTTGTCGTGGTTGTCTTCATGAATACTGGAACTATTTCTTCAATAAGTTTCTTGTCATAGTCTTCTCCCTCTTGCTGGGAGAATCCTATGGACACACATCAGGATTTGTACATATGCAACATGCTTGATCTGTATAAATCAATCTTGGAATTCAATACTGACTTCTCTTGTAGTCTCATGGAAGAATCCATATCCTATTCTTTCTGACTAGCTTCCTTCTCTGTCACTGAAACAAGGGAATATTCTAGGATATTTCATATCTCCTAGGAGTCTCTGAAGCTATGATCTAGTCTTCTCATGGCATTTGTCTCCCAGTCCTGGAAGATGTCTCTTCATCTGATCCTTTTTAAGATCAGGCTTACTCTTGATTTCTTTTGAGTCTACAAGGACTTCATCATCTCTTACAGGGTATACTTAGTGTTGAATACCAATTCTAAATATGAAAGGCTGAGTCAGACTTCAAACGCTTCCCGTCAAGGTGGCTTCATTATCCTTTGACCAAGTCTTCTATGAGTTCTAATGTTTGGTCATGTTTGCAACGTTCTGCTCCTTACATTCAATCTCCATATGAGATGCTTTGGATCTCAAAAATATCTTCGTCTTCATCTTCTTTGGTACATGAATGTATATGGTCATGTACATAGTATTTTTCATGTCTCATCTCATTTGTTTCCTTCTGTAACCTTCACTATATCTTCCTCGGGGTTATCACCAGTGACCTGAAACAAGGTCAACAAAACAACAAACAATAATAATACTCCTTTGATAATAATAAAAAAATAACATGAATAATCACCACAGTAGCTCCTTTAGAGCTATCACTTGTGACCTGTCTTAAGAAAAGATCAAAAGTAAGAAATACAATATGAAATGAGATCAACACTCTTCTAGTGTTTTGATAAAAAATTCCTCCATGGTAACTTAGAACCAACATAAGAAGTTTCTCCTAGAGGAGATGTTAGTTGTATCTTGGTAAATGTTTACATTAATAATTTATCTCAATATGCTTACATGCTACCAAGTATAATACCTTTCAAAGACTACTTCCTCAACTACAGTGTTTACTTGTAATGGGGTAGTTATAAACATGTGCAACTTTGAATCTTATCAACTTAATTAATCAAACTTGGGACCTGGAGTCTTGTCCTCAAGAATGAGTGTGTTTATTTTCTTCCAAGTCTCCTTCACTCAAGATGACAAGCGATTTCTTCAACCTGTCTTATGTACTAAGACAATATGTTATATTGACATAAAGCTGGGTTAGAGAATAAACTCTATGATCTCAACTTTAATCAATCTAATACCTTGACTTTAATTTTTGACCAAAGGTTAGTATGATAGTCATAGCTTCAACATGCAACCTAGATCAAAATAATGTCATTACAATTAGATGCATATCAAAATAATCAAACCTGGGTTGCCTTATTCCTATGAATGTGTTGGATCTTGATATCCTTCTGGATCTATGTAAATAGATCTCTTCTCTTGAAAATACCCTTAAAATCTTAAGAATTTAGACATATGCGAATACATACCTCTAATAGTATTTGTAGGTAGTGGCACCATCTGGTAGAAACTTTAATAATTACCAACTCTTAAGAACTTCAAGGGTGACTGGAAATGATACTTCAACTAATGATGCATCTGAAATTGGTACTGCAACTGATTTTGAAACTACAACTTAGGGTTTTATGAGGAAACACTAATTTTTCAAACTTCAAATTTTGAAATTCTGATCTACGAAATAGATACTGGGTTGAGGCAAGTTTGTTGGAGTTGTTATATTTCAAAAATTTCAAGTTTTTACCCTTGAAACTTGACCTGTGGAAATCTGGACTGGTACTTCTTGTACTGGTTCTGGTTTTTCGGTACTTCCGGTACTGGTCAAAACTAGGGTTTGACTTTCCAGAGGCTCTGTCCACTGAAAAATGCGTGCTCAAGATGCCAGAAGATTCACTAGGGTAGGGTGCACTTTTCTAGATGGTTTTTAGGCAAAAAATCCTCTCCAACAAAAGCCCTAATTTTCTTGTACGACAACAATGACATTTTTTCTTATATAGTGAAAGGTGCTCTCTTCAACTTAACTCTCATACCATGTTAAGTTTTGAGCTATTATTAGGTTTGTTTTCAATTTACTAGATAACCATAACATAGGCAGGATCACTAAGAGAAACACAATCACAAGATACACATCATTTATCCCAGGAAACCCTCATGGGGGAGAAAACCCAACAAAACTTCCTTAATATAGATAACCAATACAATGCCAAGACAATAAACCAAAACACTAGAGAATATCCAACACTGAGCAATGTGCCTCTCTCTTCCTTCTTCTCCCAACTGCAACTACCAAACTTGCGCACTAGATTAGCGAATGAGTGAGTGAACAAATGAGGCATTGGCCTCCTTTATTTATACTAACTGGTAGGCGCTAGAAAGGTGTCTCTTCATTGGGCAGGGAAAACTGGTCTTATTAGTGGTTAAAACCACTTTAATTAGGCCTGGGGGTCGACTTCGTTATTTGCATAATACAATTAGGGTTTGACCAATCCACAAAAGGGGATTTGGTCAATTACAATTCCCAACATGATCAATCCATAAAAGGGGATTGATCTAATGAATAATGACTCAATAAATAAATAGAATACTCTTTGCAGTTACAATATTTCAACAGAGTGCAACTAAGTCCTAGATTTTAACAGGGAAGGGGCAAGAGTTAAGGAGGTGTTCACTAGTTTCTCCAATGTTCATGCAAAGGAGGCAGTAGGCTAGTCCAATAAAACCACCTTTAAGGAGATTTTCCCAAGTGAGGATTTTTTCTTTCTCAAGAGCAAAAGAAAGATAGAGACTTTGGGCCAAAGTTTTTGTGACCAAATTTTGATCTAGATATCCTGGGGTGGCTTAATGTCAGTCCTTGTGGTCAATATGTGGACCTCTTGGAGTGAGAAACTACCTTCTGGCTGATGTACCCACCTTAGTTTATCTTTCCCTTGCTAAATTCTGATTTTCCCGTGTGAGAGTTCTTGCCAAAGGAGGTTCCAAATAAGAACATGATGATGAGGGGTCCAATCGTCCTTGGGAATCCATGTTCTCTATATGTCCCCAAGGTTAGGGGGAAGCCAGTATTGATGGATCTAGATTCTATTTTTTGTTGTCATGAGGTATTTGAGTTGACCAAGGTTGAAATTCTGAGAGAGGGGTGGAATATGCTGCCAGGAGTCTTCCCAGAAGATGGTCTATATTCCATTCCTAATTTCTCAGAAGAACTGAGAGTGAACAAGGTGCTTGTTGGTCCACACTGTATTCCAAATATCTGAGACTGGGATTTGTACTGTGAGTCTGATGAGGCCTTATCTTTCTACTTGTGGGAGATAATTTTTGTGCCATAGGTGAGCCCAAGGGGTGTTCCCTTCAGCTATCCATCTCCACCAATTTTTTTCACCTAGGATTGCATTGAGGGATTCCAAGTCTTTTAGGTCAATACCCCCTTGAATCTTTGGGAGACATAGCTTGTCCCAAGCTACAAGAGCCCATTTCTTTTCTTTGCGAGTTTCACCCCACAAAAAAATTATTTGGAGATTCCTGATCACTTTTAATATGGATTTGGGGGTAGTCAGAGAAGATAAGAGGTAGAGAGGCATGTATTGGAGCACTTCTTTGAGGAGCACCAGACGACCTGTTGTGTTGAGGGTTCTAAAAGCCCAGTTCTTGAGTTTTTTGCACATTCTAGAGAGCAGATATTCCTAGGTGGAGCACCGATGGTTGAACTCGGAGAGAGGCACACCCAAATACTTGGTTGGAAGGGAGCTCCATTGGAATTCAAGGATGTTGGAAATATTGATATGAACAACATGAGGAGTATTAAAGAAAAAAATCTGAGATTTGTGGAGATTGATGGAGGTACCAAAGGCTTCAGAAAAGTATACAAGGATTTGGTTGATTGCCTTGGCCTTTTTGATAGTGGGTTGGGCCATCAACAGTGGATCATCCATGAACTGTTGATGCATAGTCAGGTGGTTCTCATCATGGAGGTGGAGGCCTTAAATCTGCTAGATTTCCACAACCGTTTTGATGCTTCGTCCTTGTCCTTCTGCCATGAGGATAAAGAGGAAGGGGTAGAGTAGGTCCCCTTGCCTAATACCACGAGTAGGGGAGAAAGGGCTATAAGGTGAATCATTGACAAGGAGGGAGAAAAAATCAGTGGAGAGAAGGGAGAGCACCCATTTGATCTAGGAGCCTGAAAATCCAAAATCTTGCAGGGTGTGTTGGATATATTTCTAGCTTAGTTTGTCGAAAGCCTAGGAGAGGTCTAGTTTTATGAGCATGCCATGGTACTTTGTGGACTTTAGGGATTGAACAAATTTATATTCCATGATGATGAGATCTAATTTTTTTTTGCCTTCCACATAGCCTATTTATTCTGGGAGATAAGGGCGGGGAGCATAGGTTTAAGTCGATTTTCAATAATCTTGGTGATAATTTTGAAGATTACATTGCAAAGGAAAATGGGGTGGAAGTTCTTAGGATTATCAGCATGCACTTCTTTGGGGATAAGGGTAAGGAAGGTGGTATTGAGGCTGGGAAGGACATTGGCATGAGAGCATGAGTCTTCTACCACTACCCAAACATCCCATTTGATTATGGGCCAGCAAGCTTGAAACAAATCCTTGGTGAAGTCGTCTCGGCCCAGAGATTTATTTTTGGGCATGTCAAAAAATGCCTAATCGAATTCCTTGAGAGAAGTGGGATGCATGAGGGATTGTTTTTTCTCAGGGGAGACTAGCCACAAAATGTGTTGAGTTTTTTTTTGTATGGATGTTCCACGATCATGTTGCGGCTCTGAAAGGAGGTCCTGGAAGTGGGAGGTGAGTTCCCATTCAATTTTCTTATGTTCGGTGAGGCATTTTACATTGGAATATTTTATGATGATGATTCGATTTTGATGGTGGATTTGAATCATGGATCTGTGGAAACATTTGGTGTTCTTTTCCCCTTCTTTTAACCAGTGAACACAATATTTTTGCCTCGAAAGTATTTCTTCCGGTGAGTCTCTTTCTCTGAGCCGAGTTTGGAGGTTTTCTTCATCTTGGACAAGTTTATCTGTTCTTCCATTTTGAATCATAGTCAGTTGAATGTATTCCAGTTGCTTCATGATATTTTGTTTGGCTTGAAAAATATCGCCAAATTCTTCCTTATTCCAGACCTTGAGTTGTTTCTTTATGTGTTTGAGCTTCTACTAGAATTTATGCATTACTGAGTGGGAGGAGGGGGAGTAATTGGTACAACATTTAGAAATTCATTTTTGGAAGTTAGGGTGCTTTATCCAAAATCTTTCAAATCGAAAAGGGTGATTTTTGGGGGTCCTTTGGATGTCAATATTAAGTTGGATTGGCCAATGCTCGGAGCCTCCCCGAGGGAGGATAATTGCAGAAGGGTGGAATTCATGATGAATAAGGGAATCAAAGACTAAGAAGTGATCAAGACAAGAGGTGATTTGCTGAGAGCCGCATCGACAGTTGTTCCAAGTGAAGGTGTCAATGGAAGTTTCAAGATCTATGAGGTTGAGGGAGTGTATCGTATCCATAAAGACTTGTGAGTCTTGATCTAGTTTCTTGAGGCCTCTCTGTTTCTCCAAAAGGGAAGTGATGGAGTTTAAATCACCCCCAATAATCCATTGGTCATTTTTAACCAGGGGAGGGAGAAGTGTAAGGGAGGCTAGAAAGAGTATATTTTCAAGGAGGAGGTTGGGGCCATAAACATTAGTAAGGGTTCCTGAGAGGGTGGAGACAACAAGCTGGAAGTGAGCTGAAAGAGAGTACTTGGTGGAAAATAAGTTAGAGAGAGATATTTTAGAGGGATTCCACAGGAGGGTTAGTCCTCTTGCATATCCTTGGGCATCTAGAGCTATAACAAGGGAGCAGGGCCAAATTTGAGATGCAAGTGTTTGGAGAAGGTGGTGCAAGAACTTGGTTTCTTGAATCATAACAACAATAGGTTTTTTTGAAGAAATACGCTACTTGAGAAGCCATTATTTGGTCTTCCCATTGAGGCCTCTTATGTTCTAGGAGAGAAATTTCATGAGGAAGGTGGGGGGTTGGGTTGAAACGTGTCTTTCATGAGGGAAATTCATGTTGAATTAACCAAGAAGTCTCCTAGGTCTTTGATGAGCTATTGATTAGATCTTCTTCCTCTCTCTTTTTCCTCTTTGGTATTTCTAGAATCTGAAGAGGTGGAATATTTCATACCAAGTGAGGTATTAGGGTTCATACCCTTTGCCTTCGTGCTATTGAGGATGCAATTTTGGACCATCACATCTTTGAGGAGTTGCACTTTCTTTTCCAGGAATGGAGTTTGGGTCTTGTTGCTTACAGGCCGCGACAATGGAGTTAAGGTCCAGATCTCCCAGATCCATGTCCTCACCGTCATCTGAGTCTAACTAGTCAGGCAGTTCCTCTTGCATGTCAATTTCGCTGGCAGAGTGGTTGTTGTTTGTTGTATCCAATGTTTTCCTGTGTTTTATTGGATCCTCCTATGATATTTCTGTAGTCAAGTTACCGGGTTGGGATTGTTCTTTGATGGCTTGGGCTAGGTTACTTTCATCATCGGGTGGGAGGGAGGAGAAGGGGTTTTTGACAACAAAGTTATTTTTGGGTGGAGGTGGGTTGGGGTATTGTCTTGATTTTTTCCGAGAGGAAACAAGATTGAAACATTCCACGTCATGGGTAGGGGGAGGGGGGTTGGCCACGATAGAGTTGGGATTCAACGGGTAGTCGCGAAAGAAATGGTCCTGGGCATGGAAGCGATGACATCGTAAGGGAATATTTTCATATTTGAGTGTTTAGATCCAATCAATGTCATGATAGACTACTGTTATGGATTCAGGGAGGGCTTTGCAAGATCCATGCATACACAAATTCATGCATACGAGGTATAATATCCCATTTTGGTGGCTTCTGAATATTTGACAAAGGAACCTATGGTGTTGCCAATGCCTATCAATATTTCCTCATCCCAGAATTCATGGGGCAGTGAGTAAAGTCTTATCCAGACCAATGGTGCCATGAAATATTCTTTTTTCAGGGATGAAACATTCGGTCGAGGGTCTGAAGTGGAGTCCTGCAGAGTTAAATAAGTATGGGCCACCTTCAAAGACTTTATCACTGTCCTCCATGTTGGAGAAAATGGATGTAAAGAATACTTTGGATCCTAATTTGAGGTCGATCTGTCCTTTTGGCTTCCAGGTTGTTTTTATCCACTAGTTGAGGGATTTTTCCATAGGCCAGATGCCCGTAAAATTGCCTATGAAATCATGGTCATGAATGTGTTGAATGAAGGGTGATATGCGGTTAGTTTTAACCTCATAGGAAGGGTTTACAACAGCCTTAGGCAGGCATCCAAAGATGATAAGAGGAGAGGACACTTGGGTATGAGGCGGGGGTTGTGAGTCGTTCGAGCTGGAAGGGGTGACTTGTGAATCCATGCTCGGGGGTGGGAGACCATCCAAGGGTTGGGAGGAATCTTGTAGAGAAGAGGGAGTGGGGTGGCGAGTGTTGCACCGACCTGTGAGGATCTGGCTGTAGGAGGGAGCCGAGCTTCCCCCTCCAATGAAATTCATGGAGGAGAAGAGAGGCATGAGTAGTAGGGTTTCTAGTCAGAAGGGTTGCAGAGCTAAAAACCTCGTAAAGAAGATCAATCGATTATCCCACATTTTTAATCTATTTGTAACCCACATTGAAATAATTTTTTTGTTATTAATAATTTTTTAAATGCCATGCGCCAACTCCATATTAATAATTGAAGGAATTATGCTTATTTCTTTTACTTTCTATTACTTTATATATCTCTCTATATAAATTTGATATAGAATTATTTTACTTATGTTGGACATTGAAATATTGTTTTTTTTATTAATGTTATTTTTTTAATTCTACGTGTCAACAACATGTTGATCAGGAAGGAATTACACATCTCCCTCATATTGGGGTGTAGAAAGCGCCAAAATAAATTTGACATTGAATAAATAAATTGTAAATGAAATAAGAATTTTTTTCACTTTGAATTACTTTGTATCTCTATTTAAAGTTGAAATAGAATTATTTTACTTTTTTTTCTTTTTTTGTTTTGTTTTCAAGCTAGGTTGAGCCTAGGACGGGACCGACCCCAATGTTGGATGGAAGAACGATCTACCTAAGAGTGGGATATTGTCACTAGGATTGTACAATAATCCAATATTGTGTGAGACTTGATCAAGCCTAGAGACCCCATGGGATAGTTTAATTCCCCCACAAATGGCTTCCACCCTCAACCTCTCTCCAAGAGATTTGAACTTGTGACCTGATGGGGACTAAACCCCACACAAACCAACTGGTATACACCTCATGGGTAGAATTATTTTACTTATGTTGGACATTGAAATATTTTATTTACGATGAACATTGAAATGATTTTTTTTTTTATTAATATATTTTAAATGCTACGTGGAAACTCCATGTTGAGCATGGAAGGAATTGCAACATAGATCTCGATCCTTGGATTTAACTAATAATATAATATTTTCAAGGAAAGTTACTTAGATCCTTTTTCAAATGACATGGGCTTGATAGGTAATGATTTGACCTTTGTAATTTTATGTGTTTTCTTGATTTATATTTAAATGTAACAATTAGCACTTTAATTTTATTTTCAACATTGAAAGTTGTCTCAAGTACTTGAAATTTGGTCTAGTCATTGATTTGTGTTCTTCAATACCTTCCTTACTATGTACTTGTATTTCTTGAAATGAGTTTCAGTTTTTTAGGGATGCCTTAATGCCTAAAACATATGCAATTGAATATGGTTTGATGTTTTTACTCTCCTTCCAAATGAGGAGGAACTAATCATCTGATCTATTCCTAAAAATATCCAAATATTTCCCTCATTAAATTTCCATTATATAGTTCTTTAAATGTTGTTATCCTAGTGATTCCCCGATGCAATTAAAAAAAATGAACATCTTAGTCAGGGATAATTTTAAGGATGGAAATTTATATTAAAATGTAGAAACCTCGACTAATCTTACTAGTTCTTAATATGCAAAATGTAAAATGTTTGGCGATAGTTTTGTAAAAATATTCGGATTTATAATTATTTTATATGGTTTCTATAAAATTTTGACGATTGTTAAGGTAAGTAATTTTATTCTATATAATTTGGGCGAATAAGTTTTAGAAAAAATGGAAATTGGTGAATATTTTATTGGGAAAAACCATGGAAAATTATCCCATTGGCGAAATTTAGCCCCTAAAATTTTCCCTGATTTTGGTCATGATTCTTTCAAAGATATGGTTGGATAATTGATGGAAACAAAGTGATTATTATTGTGTTTGAAAGTGACCACACGTATTTGTAACTATCATGCTTAGTTTTTAATCTCTAGATGGATATTCACATAACATTGGAGAATTCTCTAATTGTCAACTAAAATGCCCCATCTCCAACAACATTCACCAGAATTTGACAAACCATTTTTTTTTGACTTCGATTAAATCGTTGTCAAGAATGAAATTGTGACATTCTTGATCCATTTGGAGACCATGGAAAATGATTATATCTCTTGCATGTTTGAATTAATAAACTTTCAATTTTAAGTTTTCAGAATTGCAGGGGTTGGATTTGGACTAAAACTGTGTCGAGAAAGATGAAAAAAATAGAAGCATTTTAGTTAACACTTAGCTAATGTTGACATTTGGTGGATGCTATGTAGGGTGAGAAGGTCATAATAACCAAACATTGTTTGCATATATCCTAATGATAACAATGTTTTCATAGAAATCTAATTTGTATATCTACACATACAATATCAACATTGGGATATGCCTATACAATGTCAGGTGTTTATGTCATACCCCATATTATTATTAAATAATTAAATAAATGATGATAATAATAATAATAATAATAATAATAAATAAGAATAATAATTATCCTAAGGGATCATAATAAGTATTTAAAAATAAATAATTGGGTAATAAAATAAAATGTTAAAATAAGTAACGGTAATTTATGGACAAACCCTAAAATATAATAAAAAAATAAATAATGGATCCTTGGGATTGTGTTATTTACCATGGATGGATTCTATATAAGGAAAAATAATAAGGACAAAATGATCATCTCATTTTTCTTGGGAAATTTGAGGAAAAGGCTAAGAAGAGATGGCATAGTAGTAGATTGAGGGCTCGAGGTCTCTCAGTCGTGAAGACTGAGGGGTTGGTTGGGAGGAGAGTTGTTCCCCACACTCTCGTGAATCTTGCAGGATTGAGAATTGGAGTGCCATGTGTAATTTGATTCCTTTAGCTTCAAGTAAGTTTCTCAATTCATGCTCCTTCTTATAGCTTATTAAATATTGAGTCGTGTATCTCTACTTTTTATTAGTTTGTCATGCTATATTACAATTGGGTCCTGACATATGGAATGAAAGAGACAGTATAACTCTAAGGTCCTATGGAACTTACCATGTTGAAAATCATTTTAAAGGAATATATATGAATATTTCTTACTTAAATAGAATTATACGCATGTAAGATAGGTGATGGATTTGAAACATATATAGATCTGGTTATAGATCGAAAGATAAAAGATATTTTGAAATCATATCTCAAATTCATGTTCCTAGATATAAAATATAGAACTATTGATATATAGGCCTCTATAGATCTGTATCATGGATTTATTCTATCTGGTCATCACAAGTCAGATCATCAATCCATTCAATGATCTATTGTTTAACCATGAACTTTAAATTATGTAAGTGTGCATTTTTACTAACAGTTGAAGGGATTAAATATTTGGTGATGATGGTGTGTCCCTTATATTTTATGTATTTTACATCATATCTATTGAAAAATCAACTTCCTAAATAAGAAACTATGTAAAAGGATCATTGAAGCATTTTGTAAAGTATGCAACCTATCCTGCTACAACACAAAGGGAGTTTAGGGTTTCTAGGTAGAAGAGGTTGACCATGATTGCATGGATTCAATAGGACGTAAAGCAATTTTCGACCAATCAATGTTATCTCTTGTGTTTTGAGTTTATTAATGCTTCATATATAAGGAGATATCACACTTACCAACTCTTTCTCTTCTTGAGAAATCAATGATATAATTGTAACAAAAGATTGAACCAAGGTCATGAAGTGGGATTAATTATTACCAGACCCAATCAACCTTTTGTGTCAGGTATGTTATGGATCTACTCATGATTCTACATGGTTTACCAAATTCCATTTAATATTTTCTTTCATCAAACTGAAGTTTGGTTATTTTTTCCTCCATATTGTTTCTCCCATCCCCAATACCTAATGTTCGTTGTGGAGTCTGATTATGTTCCTGATTTAGAGGTATTTTTTTAGCCGTGTTTGGATCCCATTTATTGCTAGGGGGGATCCCCCCCCCCCATATATGTCACTCTATGGGTTGATGACATTCATAGGAGCCCCCCTGGCCGGGGTTCGGGGGAAACACCCCCGAAGAGAATTGTTTTGGAAAAATTGCCTCATAAAATATTGGAACTTCATAGTCAATCTGAATCTTTTGGATTATTGAGAGAGGGGTGAATCGGTAATATGCAATTTAAACCACTTATTAATCCTTTTAACCATAATGTATATTCATTTAACATATTTAACAATGTTCATTAGTTCATCAGTAATATGTTATTGCATCATTTAACATTAACATCTTGTTGAGGGGTCCTAAATCCCTTTACCACAATAGTAGGAACCAAACCTGCCACCAAGGCCCAATTATAATCTGCAACATTTGATAGTGGAATGGTTCTTCAGATCTTGCGATCCGACCAATTAATCGATGGGATTTACGTAGTGATTTACATGATATCTTCTTGTGAAAAATCCTCCTTTATTTTGAACGTTCTCTTTTTTGTATTTTCTCTTATAGGTGGGTCTAATAAAAGATAGGTGCTAGTATAAACCAGCTGGGTAAAAGAAAAGGGGAAAAAAATTCACTACTAAAGAAGGTTGAGCTCAAGATAACCCTCACGCTCAAGCACGAAGACAAAGAGTTTCACACCTACGACAAGCCTAGTGCTAATACATCAACTTGCTGGTATTTCAATTATTGACTGAGATACAATTATCGAAAGAAAACATACATGCAAAAAAATGATGGCAAGAAAATTAGTTTCCTTAGCTCTAATCACTAATCACACATTAACACAACGATTTTCTTTCCATCATTAGAGATAAGAATTATAAAATTATTGAATCAACTAACTTATCAATAGATTCAAAAACTCTTACTCATTACAACATCCATTCATGAGATAAAGTCAGAAGTAATTCCTCCTTATGATCCAATCACACATGCCTTTGATGTAAAACATAAACTTGTCTCCAGCCCTAAACATGACTTCTCAATTAAGGTAGTTCCGAAATATTTTTTACAATTCCAAAAAACAGGGTCTTTGAAAAAACCATCGACCCTTTCTAAAAGGTCGACCCTCTTATTTATAAAAAAATATTATCTGAAAATAACTATGAAAAGTGCAAGCTAAGTAAAACAAAACATTTCCACATGGCGCTTTCATATCTATGTCTTCTAAGAGTCATCAAATGGTTTCACTTAAGTGGATGAATCTTCTCATACTCTGACCATTTGACGAAGAGTTCCTCTCATGTGTTGGCATACGAGAATCTGTGTTGATCCAACGGGGCCGAAAGGATCTCCTTTATTTCCATTGCATGTGCCTGATACTTGACTACTTTAGCACTTAACTGTTGTAATACCACCTAAGCCTTGATCGGGTGCTCCATGAACTATTGTACTTGATCTAGTGCCATGTTTTCCACCTTTTCTATCTATGTAGTCCATGATGAGTCTTGTTCTATATGTTGTTTGATTATGTCATGTAAGTCGACAAAGTCCTAGGGTGAGCCAAATTCTGGGAGACCGATGTTTCTCATCGCCCGATTGATCTTGGTCCAACTTATTTCACAGTTGGCCCACTTCTCTTGAATCTCCCATTGAGGTTCTTGGGCCATATCCACCCAGTATTCAACGAACTTCCTTATATGATTGATGTTGTTGTCCCTTAGCACCCGAATGTCATTCGCTTTAGCGTCTCGATCCTTTTGAACCACACTGATGTAATAAATTCTTTCCACCACTTAGTGGGCCTTCTCATACCATATTTCCATGTCTTTTCATGTTGCTAGCGCTGTAAGGGTGTCTTCTTGTAATTTGGCTATCCCTGCAGTGAAAAGGTGCCACTCACTCATGAATTTGCTGTAGGCATCTTGGAATTTGCTTCTCAATAATATCGTGGCCTGTGTGGAGTCCTGATAGTATTTTTCCAAATGGCGCAGATGCTCCAACTCCTTTAGCGTAGTGGCCAACTCCTCTTCATCTTTCCTTTCTCTATCCAAGGTGGCATCTGTGATTTCCATCCCTGCTCCGATAAGCTCAGACGTCTTGGCATTCTCCGTGATGATCAATTTCTCCTCTATGGTGATGAGGATGGAACTATCCAAAGTAAGCCTTCTTTTCTTAGTGGTTGTCTTCATGATGGCTTTCCTCTTTCTATCGTAGGAGATGGATTGTATATCTGTGACCTCATCCATAGGTTCAAGATTTTTTTTCTCTCCCCAAGTAAGAGTGTTTCCATAGGTTCAGGGACACCTCTAAACTCTCCTCATCGTCGTAGGTGGTTATTAGATTGACAATTGGATTTGGTGTACTTGTTCTCCCTGATGTCCTTGCTATCTCAGGCTGAGCTGAAACCTCCCCTAGTGATCCAAGCTGTGGTGTTGAAGCTTCAAGGTTATTTGACCCGGTGGTTTCTTCAATCTGTATCGGCTCTGGGTCACTTGGTCCTCCCCGACTTTCGATTGCGTTGTCGATAGGAATCCTTGTCATCTCTACGAGATCCATGTCATTATGAAATTGATCAATGACTCTCTGTGCCTCTTCCATCAAGATAAATACCCTTTTTTGTGCTTCTAGTGTCAAGAAGAATCCCTTTCTTTGTTCCTCTATTATCTCTACCACTCTAATTTCTTTCCTGGCTCTAAGGGCCTCTTGAGCCAACTGCTCTATTGTTTCCACCTTTTCATCCATGCTCATGGCCTTGAACCTGGTCATGTTTGGGTTGGACATCCTATGCACCACCTCATCCCATTCCTGGGCATTCTCTATAAATACTTCGTCCTCAAAATTATCATGAGCATACGACCAGTAGGATGATACTTGCAAAGCATGTTGGAGGACCAGGCCTTTAGGGTCGTGCTTGCGAAATCGGCTTGTCGAGAACTTGAATTCAAGTTGGCTCAACCCTTCTTGTTTGTCTTGAGAATTATCCTTTACCAGATAGAACCCCACATGGAAACCGTAGGGTATGAAAGCTCGTTTCTTGTCTTTGACCAATGTGGAGTTATAGCCCTGCAGGATGGTCTGATAACAAATTTCTCCCACGAAAATCCGGTCCAAGACATGAGATGGTAGGAGATGTTGTGCTCTAGTGTCCTTGAACACCCTGATGTAGGTTGAGCACTCATCCAAGTACCAATGGCCTAGATTAGATATCATTTTCTTGGCTTCTTCTGATAGCCTTGGGCATTCCTTCTTAAAAATAATAAAATAAATGTGGGCGATGAATCCATTGCAGATGAGTGTGTAAGATTTCTTGTACCTGTTCTCCCATAGCACGCTGAAGTAGATGTGGACCGAGAGATCTGCAACATTCCAACTCATATTCATGTTGATGAAGACATTCCTTGCGCACATGACATCGAGCAAGTATGAGGACATGTAGAAAGTTGGTTCCTCTCCTTCCTTAGACATCTGAGCCTACATTACACAGATGCTTAATTATTTGGAGATTATTGCTCCCCAGTTGAAGCTACTCTCGGTGATTGAAACTGTGTATGCCAAAGGCATCCATGCTTTTGAAAAATTGTAGTGGTCCTTTTCTTCGTATAA
>SNQJ01S0202356.1:22584-32845 GCA_010110895.2 Picea sitchensis | reverse complement strand
ATCCCCCATCAGTGACACGAAATGAGTAACAGATTTTGAAGGTGAAACAGAGTATGATGTAAATCTAACTGGACACAGGGAAGGCTGACACAGAGAGAATGGACAACTGCAGATGACTGATTCAATACATGTTTCAGATGGACTTCTCTTGAACATATGAATGACACGACCAATGATTTGGCAGCATTGACTCAAAGATGACACATGGAATGAACTTGTAGCAAATCAAATGAGAGACAAATGGATTTCCCAAACCGGCTTCAAATGATGAATAGGGGGTGTCATGTTCAAGAGCGACACTTAATTCCAATCAATACGAAGATGATAACATATCCCTTTCCCAAATTCCCCCCCACTATTTCTGGTGAGTACCTCTTTATTTTTACGCAAGCTTGAGGAGGATAACATATGCTTGCTGATGTAAGCTCATCCTTTGGATGAGTCCCTCGGAGTATGTTTAACGAACCCTAAGAAGGAGTGGTTCGGTCCCATTTCAGGTCTGTCAATGTTTGTTTAACGAGTCCAAAGATAGAAAACTCGAAGGTTTTTCAAGATTATAGAGTTTGGAAAAACACTTAAAAGAGAACTCTCTCAGTTCCTTTTTCGTAAAATAGTCTGGGTGAGACCAAAAAAGAGATAAATTATTGCTCACCAGACGCTTACTTTAGATAATTTATCGAGCGTGAAAATAGAAAGGTCACTTGGCTATCTTTTCATGTTTAGAGAGTTTGAAAAGAGCTTAAAGAGGACTCCAGGGGGGTTCCTTTTTCGTATAACCTTGTTGAGCACGAAAAAGTGATAAAAGTATGCTCGATTGCGTTCTCATGTATTTTTGAGCGCAAGAACGGACAAAGACCACGCTCGAGGTTTTATATAAAAACCATAAAAAACAATCAAAACATGCGATGACAAAGAAAAACATGTCCGTATCCCTGTATTTGACCATCAAAATCATCACGCCTGCAAAAGTTACACTCAAAATGACATTAGGGATTAGGGTTTAATAGATAAATAATCATAAAAAATCAAATGACATAGTAAAAGTAAATAAAAAGGAGTAAATACTCTTTTTACCACATCATTTTTACCTTTCCACTATTTTAGCTCAAAAACCCCTTTTTTACCCTCAAAGTTCGGCGTCAGATTGCGGGAGCTACAAGAGACCATTCAGCGAGCCGTCAGAGACAGTAAGGTAGGCTCTTTATCCTTAACACTTTCATGGTTTAATTTTTCAATTTCATTGGTTAAATTTTATTTTTGGGTTGATTTTGCATGCCCTACTTGCGCGCTGCCATTCTCGCAGGCAGGCTACACGGGACCTGCGAGAATGGGTGATTCTCGCAGGTGACCCATGAGAAGCCTGCGAGGTTCTCACACTATGCACACAGGGCACCTGCGAGAACTGCAAAGCTCAATATTTTTAAAAAAAATTACCCAATGAACAAGAACCAAATCATGAAAAAAGTTGCTAACCTTCTTTTTGTGTTCCTTATGCGGATAATTGGCCATAAAAATGGTGCTTGAATGGCGCGAAAGGGAGCATGAAGAAGATAATGCAATGGCCGAAAATCATCCACCTACTATTGCTGCTTTGAGAGACTGTGGACTCCTGAAGTACTTTCGTATTTCGGGCATGAGGGCCCAAGTCAGGTTGTTAGAGTACCTGGTGCGTATGTGGGACCCTGATCAGCAGGTATTTCATGTGGGGGTCCACACACTGTCCTTAGATATTAAGGACATTTACTTTTTGACTGGATTGTCATGGCAGGGGTATTATGTGAGCCTGACTGGTAGCAGAGGTGGTGGGCTGCAAATGAGTGAGTACTGTCGTTTACACTACGTTCCTGAGGCTGAGAGAAAGAAAGGAAAAGTAGCTATCTGGGGGGTACGAGACTTGACCCTCCGTACTATCCTATTCATCATAGCTCGGATGGCTAGGAGTTCTTCTCCTCACATGGCGTTATAGAGTTACTTCCAGTATGCTATTGAGTGTACTGAGCCTCGGGTGTTCAACTGGGCAGATGCTGTGCTTCGCAGTATAAAAAAGCAGTTGACCAAATGTAGACGAGGTGACCTGAAGCAATTCGGGTACGGATCTTTGTTGGTATCCTTATTCCTTGAGCGGGTCCCATTACTGAGGCTAAAGGTGGAGTGGAATTTACCGGCTCCCAGGGATCCAAGGATGCTGAGATGGTGTCGGATCATGGCCCGGCACGTAGCAAGACCGATCATTAAATATGATGATACTTTCTTTGACTGGCTTCAACCATAGATGTTGATGGTTGACGACTATGCTTATGCCAGGTTGGATTTCTGAGGAGATCCGGATTTAGTACTGCCAGAGGATGCTCAGTGGGGGGACCTTGGTAAGAAGTACACACATTTTCTTTTTAAATGTTTGTGAATTTTTATCATATTCAAATGTTTTTGTTTTATATGTTCGTCCAAAGACTAATACAAAATTGTTTGTTGATGTCACAAATGTTGGACCTTACATACCTCCTGGTACTTCTCCCATTCAACAGTGAGGAGAGGTAGCGGCAGCGCCACAATATGCTAAGGATCATCAAGTGGTGGAACAAAATCTGGAAGGCTTGACTGCAGATATTCTAGACATGACTCTGGAAGAGGTTCCACGACGCGATCAATGTCATACTGTAGGAGTATCAGGGTCCATGAGTCGACTTCTCCGTAGGGTTTCTCGGGCAGTCGTGTGTTACCGTGAACGTCATCCATGACGTCACTTTGTAGAAGCTATGAGCTTTAGATTTTGACATTTTGGTCTTCGGACAAACTTTTTGTAAAAACTCTTTTGATCGTTATATATACATACGACTTCTACCAGTTTACCTTATATTGTGTGAATATTGATGTGATTGATTTAAAAATGATTCAAATGTCTGTCCAATACATAATTAGCCAATGCATCTGTTAATGTGTTTAGACACCTAGGAATATGTTGATATTCAATGTGATCAAAATAACGTTCCAAGAGGCGAATTCGCAAATACACCCGTAACAAAGTAGGACTTCGAATAGAGTAGACATTACTTAACAATAGTACTACAAGCTGCGAATCAAGTCGCACAACCAAATGACGAATTCTGAGCGAGATAGTATCAACCAATAATTCAATAACGACGCTATACTCTACAATGTTATTGGTCACATGGCCGAGGCACACACCTCGTAAGGAGACAAGTTCGTTTGTAGGGGCGTAAATTGCCCATGCAGTAGAAGCAAGGTTCTGAGTACTACGTCTAGCGCCATTAGCGAAGCCAATATAGGGTAGCGAAGACTCCGACATCTGGAAATCAAACACAACGTCACATAAGGGAAGAGACCAGATAACGACAAAAGCAAGCTATAGTAACACACAAAAAGTATGATACAATAAAAATACAAGTACTAGGGGATAGATGATTTTATGCATAGTACTTCTTCAAGTACAACCCATTCCTGGGCTCACTTAAAGGGATACCATCGTAATCTACCAACTCATAAGCTCCTTTTTCCAAAACTCGTCGAACGATATAAGGACCTCACCACATGGGTTTGAATTTCCCGGCTCCTAACATATCTCGATCCTGTTCATAAAGAAGAACAAGATCACCTTCGGAGAAAACGCGAGGCTTGACATGCTTGTCGTATTGGGCCTTGACATGCTTTTTCTGGGCTTCTATGACTAGGGTGGCGTCACGTCGAGTTTCTTCTAATCGCATAAGATACAAAAGACGTTCTTCTTCAGCAGAAGTGTTGGGTAGGAGTTCAACAACTATTTTTAAAGAAGGTATCTTTCATTCGATAGGGAGAATGGCTTCTACACCATAGACTAACCAAAAAGGTGTAAACCCAGTAGCGGACTTGACGGATGTCCGGTACGCCCACAATGCCGAAAACAACATTGTGTGCCAACTTGTTTTATGAATCCCTATCATTCGTCGAAGCATAGTTATGAGAACTTTGTTAATCGCTTCGACTTGGCCGTTGGCTTGTGGATAATAGGGTGTTGAGTTATCATGGCGAAGACCCAACTTTTCAGTAAGTTTGGCATCATAAAATTCCTAAAGTGGCTACTGTGATCAGTGACGATAGCTTGGGGAACATCAAAACGAGTTATGACGTGATTAAAAAGGAACAATGTTGCGGTCTTTCCAGTGTTATCAAATGTCGGCATCGCCTCGGCCCATTTCGTAAAGTAATCAACGGCTACAATAATGTAACCATGCCCCCCGATCGAGTGAGGGTGACATGCCATGAAATCGATGCCCCATTTCGCAAAGGGACCAACTGAGACCACAGGGTGAAGAGGAGCAGGATGTCACCGAATCTTCTGATTATAGGTCTGGCAGGCATGGCATTTCTGAACGACAATAATGCAGTCGTTAAACAAAGAAGACCAAAAATACCCTGCATGTAAGATCTTATGGGCAGTAGCATACCTAGACATATGACCACCACATGCTCCAGAATGGAAATCATTCAGATCTTTCTCGGCTTTGTCAAATGTTAGACAACGTCGAAAAACAGAGTCAATCCCCCGACGATAAAGAGTATCCCCGAGGATAATGTATTGACGAGCTTGATATCGTATTCGACGTCGTTCAGTACTAGAAAAAGTAGGCCGGAAATTCTGGGTTCAGAGATATATAATGATATACCCATACCAAACATCATCAGTGCTAATAAGGAAAAGAGATGCATCGGGTAATGAATCAACTGCTACATTTTCCATTGCGGAATGGGGAAAGTCGCATATCAACTCAGCAAAAACTAAGGACTTCTTGGATTTGGTGCGGTTGAATTCCAAGTCAAACTCCTGGAGTATCACAATCCATTTGGAGTATTTTCCCCCTAGCAATTGACGTGTTAAAATGTGTTGCATAGGGTTGCAATGAGAAATCATCATAGTCTTGCGTGAGAGGATATAGTTCCAGAAGCGTTGGATGGCTTGAACGACAGCCAAGGCTAGTTTCTCGACATGTTGATACTTGATTTCAGTCGGCGTGAGACTTCGACTCAAGTAGTAAATAACATGTTCGTCGTGAGCATCATCCTCTTGGACGAGAACCATGCCAATAGTGTAATACAAAGCAACAAGATAAAGGAAATAATCACGACTGTAATCGGGGGGAAAAAGAAGCGGAGCATGCGTTAGGGACAACTTCAAAGATTCAAAAGCATTGTTGGCAATGGTGTCCCAGATGAACTCTGAATCTTTCTTTAATAGTCGCATAAATCCACGAGTTATCTCAGCGTAATTTGGGATAAAACGACGAAGAAAGTTTTCTTTCCCTTGCAAACTTTGCAATTGGTGAAGTGTAGAAGGAGGAGGGAGATTAAGGATCGCCTCAACCTTTAAAGGATCCATCTGGATCCCTTGACGTGAAACGATAAAACCTAGAAGATGGCCGGATTCCACACAAAAAATGCACTTATGAGGATTTAAACGTATATGGTAGAACCGACAACAAACGGAAATGGCTCGGAGGTGGGTCGGGTGATCGACTCTGTGCATAGAATGAGCAGGTAAATCATCCAAATATGGTTGAACGATATGTTTGATATCATGAAAAGCATAAGACATAGCACGTTGAAAAGTTGTGCCAGCATTCTTAGGACCGAAAGGAAGTTTCCGATAGGCAAAAGTACCCCAAGGACAAATAAAATCAGTCTTATGTTGATCCTCGGGAACAATATTAATTTGATTATATCCAGAGAAACCATCCATGAGAGAGAAGATTTCACTTCCGACGCAGTCATCGACAATCTGGTCGACGAAAGGGGTAGGAAAGTTGTCTTTTGGACAAGCTTTGTTGATATCCCTATAATCCACACATACACGAATTGTACCTTGTTTTTTGTCAATCGAGACAAGATTGGAAACCCAGTCTGTGAGAGCCACCGGATAAATAAAGCCGGCTTTCAGAAGTTTCTCAACTTCGAGCTTTATAGCAGCCGCTTTACGTGGGTGAATTGGATGAAGGCGTTGCCGGATGGGTTTAGCGTCAGGATATGTCTTTATCTCACGTATCACAATTTCAGGGTCGATACCCGACATTTCTTCATAACTCTAGGCGAAGATGTCACGAAACTCTTTGAACAAGGACGTATAGGTGACTATTTCGTCAGGGGAATAGGAATCTCCAATATGGACATTTTCGACGATTCCAGGTTTAATGGATATGTCAATGGGAATCATGGGTGAGATATTGCTTAAGTTCCCTTCAACAAAGACATCGTGTGTAGACTCGGGAACGGTCGAGATGACGACAACAGTCGACGGGGTCGAAATTCGTTGGTAGTTCTCAAGAGTGTATTGCTCCAAAAAGAGGATGGAACGATGATGCCCATCGTCCCAAGGGGTGTCCTCCATGACAGACATGATCATCTCGTCAGTGGGAAAAATAACACGAAAAGGATCGGGAGACAACTCATCAAGAGAGGGGGTATAAGGTGTTGCTGATTGAATGGCCTGATAGGCGGATTCAATTGGACTTAACGACATTTCATCACCGAAACGAAGATGATCTCCAGGGTCAGGTACTATCCAGGGGTTTTGAGATGCAGGAAGTTCCTGAAGTGAAGTGGAGATCATGTTGATAGAAGCAACAGACGAGCGTGGAACATCGGGCGGTGGAATGGGGAAAGTACCCATTAACAAGGAGTCCTTTAGAAGGCCTACACCGACGTTCTCATAACCCGGTGGGGTTTTAGGAATAAATGGTACGTTGCCAGTACAGGTATCATAATTGAATAAGGGAAGTTGGTCGACGGTAGCAACCTTTCCTTGATGAGGGAAACATACTACATGGAAAAGTGTCGACACAACGACACGCATGGAATCGATCCAACTGCGGCCAAGTAGAAGATTATAATCAAGGGGAGCGTCAAAAACTTCCACTTCGACTTGGACCAGTTTTTTCTTCTAACGTGATGGGAAACGAAGGAAGAACACCGCAAGGCTTAAAACCAAATCCATTGAAGACTTTAAGAGTGTTCTAGGATTCATTCAAAGAAGGAGAGCCAATGGCTTTCCAACAAGCAAGAGACATAACACACGTCGAGGCACCCTCGTCGATAACAGTTCGACAAATGTTCTTGTCAGATACAACAACTTGTATCTGGAATGCCAGTTGAGGGGGTAACCTTGGAATGTGATCTTCCAAGTCAAATATTATTAAATTCGTGTTCGTCGGGTCAATTCCACCGATAGATTTCAATAGTGCCTTCCATTGTGTAGGAAAAGTTTGAAGGACTTCAAGGGCTGACATCGTAGAAGGCACTTGGGCTAGATCTTCCACAATGCTATAGTTTTGGGCTGCACGAGCATGAGGATTGAAAGCCAATTTACGAACGACGCCCTTTGGGGGGGGGTCGCAGAACTGTGTCGAGGCTCGGTCGTTCGAGATGAAGAGGACTGTTGGTAGGTGGAGTCGTGGGAGAGGGTTGTACCAAGGAAGGGGGTAAATAATCAACCTTCTCCTTAGAGGGAGAATAATCTTTGGCTCGATTAGTGAGTGCAACGTTGTTCTGCTTAGAATCACCAGTACACATCAAAACATATGATGTGGTAGAAGAGGAGGGTTGATCATGAATGACCAATTGAGCCTGTTGTTGAGATGGGAAGGGTTGGGACAAGACAGCCGGTGCAGGTGGTTTTGGAGCTCCTTGAAGGAACTTAGTGACCTTGGCACGTCGTGGACAATCCTTCGTGTAGTGATCATCACCACAGTAAGGAAAGGGTATCGTGGTTTGTGCTTATCCCGGTCATCAACAGGGGTAGTTTTGGTTTGCTCTGCTTGAGAATTATTTTTTCCCTCCTTATTCTTGCCTCTCCCCTTTTTAGATTTGTTGTTACCGGCTGGGGTAGATTGGACGACATTTACCTCAGAAGTCTTGCCTGTGGGAGTGGCAGGAGACAGAGCATTTTGAACATTAGAAGAAGCAATTTAGGGTTTGTGCTTGAAGTGGAATGTGATTGGGCTTGTGCAGTACCAATCACACCATCAGCTGCATGCGAGGCAGCTGGAGTAGTTGAAGTGCTGGAAGTATTAGGACGAGGTAAGTCAGGTAGTAAATCGCAAAGGGTTCCCGTTTGTGAGTAAACGAGGTCAAGATATTGAGCACGACTTATAGCCTGCTCTTTTGTGACAACACCACCCATGGAAATGTCCTTACCGATCTCGTTCACAAATGATTTTGTAAACCATTCTGCCAGTAACTGATCGGGGAGCTCAAGTTTAATGAGACGTCCTCTCCTTTGCCACTAATGGATGTGATCAGATATATGAGTGCCTTTATTCTGTTTGAAGGAAGTCAAAATCTCGGTGCCCGTGTCATAACGGATCGGTAACTGGTAATGCGTAAGGAAAGCCATAGCTAAGGTGTTGAAGTCAGAGAAGAAACCTCGTGGCAATTCGATATACCACTTCGTAGCAGAACCAGTAAGAGTTCGTTGAAAAAGACGTAAATGAATAGAGTCATCCATCAACGAGTTGGATGAACACCATAGGTGAAAAGTCATAACATGATTGTTTGGGTCCTCTCCCACTTTGCTGTCGAATTTAGGAATGTTCGATGGAAGCTTGGCTGGTATAACAGGCCATTGGGGAGAGTGACGAATAGGATCATTTAAAATCCTTGACAAATTCAGAAGATCCAAAGTGGCGAGAAAGGGCAACTGTTGATTCACCTGTGGGTACTGGTGGCTTTGGGGAGGAAGCCCTGTCGGCAAACCAGTAGGACCATAAGCAGTCTGCATATAATGTGAAGATCCAAGCATATTCGATGGTGGTTGGATAGGATAGTAGCTCATCGGATTATACCCTGGAACAGGGGCTTGAGTTTGAGCATTCGGCCCCCAAATGGTATTGAACGAACCTGGATATGGTTGGCCCATGCTAGGGGGTGTGACGGACGCAGCTGGAAAGTGTTGCCCCCCAGTCGATTGAGGAGGATTTTGGATCAACTGATTCCAATACTGGGCCAAAGATGGAGGCATGTTTTGCCCATAAGGTGGGGTCGTTCCTCCCATCGAAGGTGGTGTGCCAATTGGAAGTTGCCAACTGAGAGGGGGTTGAGTTATACTACCTTGATGAGATTTTCCACCAACTAGAAACTGATAAGTTGGAGTGAATGAAGGAATAGTGCCATTAGGATTAGGATTGCCAATAGAAGACGAAGAAGGTCCTCCAAAAGGAAATTGAGGGAGTGTTGGAACGAAACCGGGAAGAAAGTGCCCAGAAGAAGAAGGACCACTAGGAGAGCCGAATGGAGTTTGCACGGGAGTAGGAATGGAAGTATTCAACGCACGATATCCAGGTGGTCGTGTCAGAATGACATTGGGCATTCGCGATGTGTTGATAGGAGCAAGACTAACCGCAGTAAACCTGGTTGGAACACTCGAAGTAGCTGTGAGATGGGCCATTTCGGAAGGGACTGTAAAGTGATAAGAGGTAGTCACCGGTAATGTCTCTGTACTAGATATTTTGGAAATCACAAGCGGGTTGATTTCGAAAATGACAGGTGAACCTGGACCAAAAAGGTCCCGTCGAAAAACGCCCGTAGACCAAAAAGGATCTTGGTCCCCAGGTCCAGACGGAGATCCGGAATAAACAACAATTAAGTCTCTGGAAGATTTTGCTCGCATAAAACATCTCTCAGAATCAGGGTGAAGTCGAAAGTCCTCTCGAGTATTTGTAATGCGAAAATTTTCTAGAGAGTCAGTGCGTTCCACTTGTGGTGTGGTGACGACTGGGACTTCACTCTGCCGAGGAGAGCCTCCAGGTGTGCTTGTGGGCAAGGGTTGAGAACCTTCCAGATGCTCTGGAGATAAACCTTTCATTCTACGTTAATGACGTGGAGGAGCTATTGTAAACGAGCGACAGACTTTGCGAAGAAAATCCTATGGTCAACTTCGAGAAACAAACAACAAGCGCTAGTAAACGGAATCCAAGAAGCAAAACCAAGCAAACAAGACCTTCTAATTTCAAATCCACTAGTTGGTGACGAAATCCAACGTCACAACAATGAGACGAGAAGGGGCTGGGCTAGGTTAGAAAAGTTACGCTGACGACCTGCTTAACGGACTTACACCCTGGTGCAAGCTCCCACACATAATTGTGGGTATACCCTCCAAGGAGCTCGAGTAAGTTTGGTCAACATCAATTCCAGGTACCGTGAAGACTTTCCCCTCCACAGTCACCTCGGGTAAGAACCTAGAAAGATAGGCCACTAAGGTCACCACCAACAACAATAA
>SNQJ01S0202354.1:0-11824 GCA_010110895.2 Picea sitchensis | reverse complement strand
AAACTATGTATATTGATGGAAGGCCAAAAGCTACTGGAAATATTGCAGGCTTTATAAATAGTACATGACCAGTAGCAACAACTAAGAAACCAAATTGCATATTTGAGGGACGCGAAGGAAATCATATATTTGTATGTGCAACAAAAACAATAGTTCCAAGTGAAGAGTTGTTGATCGATTACAACTTAAATTGAATAGATGGAGGGGGTGCGACTATGGGGGTAAATATCTTACATACCATTCAACTCAACCTTTGATCAATCATTGTTACAATTTATCGCTGAAATATTTCAATTTTTTACTACATAATTTTTTTACAATTACTTTCATACCTCTTGTTGATTAATTTATTGTGTCAACATTTATCCAGGGTGACCGTGAGATATCACAGGTTACATTTTTCCAGGGTGACCATGGAAAGGTACCCATTGTGCCTCAGCAGGTAAATGTTAAATACAGTAACAACTTATGACTACAACTTCAACTAAATTTCAGAAATTTCATTATTTTTTTTCTGATATTACTGCAATATTTCATTTTTTAATGTTATAGGTGAATTTCATAACTTTTATTGATTGATTTATTGTGTCAACTTCTGTCCAGGGTGACCGTGGTAGAAAATCACCCGCTACATCTGTCCAGGGTGACCGTGGAAAGGCACTCGTTGTGCCTCAACAAGTAAATGTTAAATACAATAACTTATGACTACAGCAACAAATTTTCTGAAATTTCGTTATTTTTTTTTTTATATTACTACAATATTTCATTTTTTTAATGTTACAGGTGAATTTCATAACTTTTATTGATTGATTTATTGTGTCAACTTCTGTCCAGGCTGACCATGGTAGAAAATCACCCGCTACATCTATCTAGGGTGACCGTGGAAAGGCACCCACTGTGCCTCAGCAAGTAAATGTTAAATACAGTAACAACTTATGTCTACAACAACTAAATTTCTGAAATTTCGTTGTTTTTTTCTAATATTACTCCAATATTTCATTTTATAAATGTTACAGTTGAATTTCATAGCCTTTGTTGATTGATTTATTGTGTTAACTTCTGTACAGGGTGCCCATGTCTGAAAATCACCTGCTACATCTGTCCATGGTGACCGTGGAAAGGCACTCGTTGTGCCTCAATAGGTAAATGTTAAATACAGTAATAACTTATGACTACAATAACTAAATTTCTCGAATGTTAAAGTTCATCTCATTAATTTTATTCATCAATGTATTGTGGCATGGTCAACGTGGGAAGGCTCCCACTGAGGATATTGATGAGGATGAAATATTTTTTTCCACTGACCCAATGAAAACTGTAACGAAGGCCTTGAAGAAGGCTAACATAGAATATCTAGGTTTTCTTAGCAAAAGACCCCTGACACAGGAGGACATGGCAAGAATTGTAGAGCTACAAAATACAATAACTAATTTAGGGGTAAGTGGCTTCTTCACATATTTTTATCAACTATGACAGTTTTATATTCATTTTTTTTGTTTTATATTTTCTATATGATTTGATAAAGTAAAGTTTTCCATTTGTAGGAGTTTTTAAACCCCGTGCGTCGGGAACCTGCCGATCCTGAAACTACTATAGGTAGCGGTGATGGTCCAATGCAAAAAAATGTTGACATAGCAAAGTGCAAGTGAAGATTTTTTAGCCTCCCGAGGTTCCCCTCGAATCCATTGATGAGCGCAATGATTTTGACCAGCATGACACACTAGATCATGATGAGATGGAGCTTGGGACTCCACATGACTCCGGAGAGGAACGTGTTGTAGATGGAGAGGAAAACATTCTGCATGGAACAAAACAAATTAAAATCACTGCATCACAAGATGTCACCTTTCTGGTGGATGACGCATCTGTTTCAATCAAGATTCAGAAGATTGCAGGTAATTGTTAATTAATTGATTCATTTTTTTCATGAAATTGAAATGGACATTTGTTGAGATTATTATAAATTAATGGATAACACGCTTCTGCAAGAAACAATGTTTTCTATAGAAACTTAAATGACAAAGCATTGGAGTTTCTTGGCCCCACCATTTTCACACAGTGGAATGGCCAAGATAGCAAAAAGAAAAATGATTTAATAGACCACGTGGTAAACTTGTTCGGCAACACTTTCAACAAGAAGGTGGTTACAAAGTTAACTGGTGAGAATTTAAAATATATCAGGGCCCAGTATAGGGAGAAATTGCAATTAGAACTCAAGCACGAGCACCCTCCCATGGTTCCATAGAAAGAGTGGAAGACAATAATAGAGGATGCAAAGGAGAACTTGTTTAAAAAACAAGGAAGACATCCACTATCTGGTCAAGCAAGGTACAACACATGTCATATTATCAGTGAAATATGATCATTTATGTTTTTCTTTCCTATTTTAAGTAACAATTTCGATATCTATTTTTTTTCAAAATTCCATATGTAGGCTACCAGACAACTCCAAAGAAACCAAGGCCAAAGTGGAAAAACACGATCAGCATAAACTAGGCCAGGGTGGCTATGGAAAATTAAAATCCCAAATAGTAATATTTAAATGATTAACTGTGGTTAATATTTATTTAACATATTTTATTATATCGCCCTTAACTACTATTTAACATATTTTATTATATCGCCCTTAACCAAGTATTTATGATTATTTTCAAGCAACAAGCATACCTCAATAGTGAATCCATCGATATTCACCGCAAACACCGTCAAGGGTGCATGTCCAATGATAGCGTAGAGAAGAGTACCCATTCGGCTATGTATGCTTCAGAATTAGAACATTTACCGTGGATTGTAGATATTTATTTCCCGACTTTATACTTATATATTATCTTCAAAATTGAAGAGCATGTAGCCTGTGAGGGTGAAATGGAGGAGCAAAACCAAGCGGGATGAAATTAACGACCAACCGTCGCGAGCTATAGATACAGTGGAAAGAAATATTGTAATGTTTATCAAAATAATGAATTATTTATTTCAATTATATTTCAAACATAATCGATATGATCCTTTTTATTTTTCCAAATACCAATTCTCAACGTGATGCCGCTAACTTTCTCACCCATACCTGTAAGTATGGTACATGTAGAGCACACAAATAAGAAGATGTGGCACACAAAATACAATGTCGTTGGATGGTTATGATATCCCAATTGTTAGTTTTATGAATGTAAAAAACAAAATTCAAAAGAAAACTTAGATGTATAAATTCATGTCTTGTATTTGGATCTTTATTGATGTTTACATGTTCATATGTTTTGATGACTATCCTAGTTATGCATGACTGTCTATATGTTTTCATATAAAGAAAATCATTTGTTGGGTATGGGGAATTGGGGAGCATGTGAGGGGGAGGGGCCATATGAGCTTCCCACTTCATGTATTGGTCTCTCACTCTGCAGAGAATAACCTATTCAAACAAGAGAAGATCATTAAGGCATGCTTACAACTTAATTTTTTCACAAGATTTACATAACTAAAATGCATGCTTATTTGCTTATTAATTCATATAAAAAATTTGTCTCTTTATGATTCATGCAGGTCTCTAAGATGGAAATGCACTTTGAAAATCTTATTAATTTGTATGGGCTAATGGATTTGAGGAAAGGACAATGAAAAGGTAAGGGTTTTGACTTGTTTTAAAAAGTAGGATTATACTAGTAAAGTTCACAATCCTCATGAATATGTAGATATTGATATATATTCCAAGTTCCATGGTGTTTTTATTGTCTAATTCATTTTTTATTGTCAAGTTATTTGTCAAATTTAACGTGTAGATATTGCATATATGCCAAGATCCATATGGTTTTTTTGTTCAATTTATTTGTCCAATTTAATGTGTAGGTGATTGTACAGTACATCAAGTGTACAATCTTTACCTAGCTCAAATTTCAACTATAAATCTAGAACCCTAAAGAGGTATTTTTAAATATAATGTTGGCTTACTTAGTTTTTTTATAAAGAAGTATAACTATTTTAGAGTACCCCATATACAAAGTCTTTATCCATATCCTCACAGGAAAATAAATTAGAGAATATCCCTCATCATTCCTTTCCATAATCCTAACCTTATTGTTATCCCTAGTCCAAATCCTAGTTCCTATTAAACAATTCATGAAGCTAATCCCAATTTTACTTATAGACCCCTCCCTCCTCATCCCAGTATTGTTAGTGCAAGTATTATATGGCCCCAAAGGATACTACTACAAAATTCTTATTCTTATAAGTTAATAATTCACTCCAAATCCTTGTACATAGATGAGAAATCCCTTGGATGATCCTAGGGTACACCAATATTTGGGACACTTCCCCAACCAATAATATCCCTTATTCCAAACTCTATTGAAAAAAATCCCTCATTACTCATAATGACTAATGAAATTTATTCCCCTCTCCAAGTCTCCCTTTTTACCATAATTGTTAGATCAAAGACCAACTTGTCACTATAATACTTGACAATTGTAAACAAAATAATCACATTTTATTATCACTCCTCACCCTCTCTCTCCTTATCATCGTGGCTTTGTACAATAGGACTGAACTCATCTTCTCATTAATAAACATTTTGGAGTCACCCTTGTCATAGGATTTTTCAAGAGAATGTTGAATGCTATGTATTCCCCTTGATTATTCTAATTTATTCTTGAACATATCATATGAAAACAATGAAATGCTTTATAAAATGTCCATTGAAATACCTATCAAATCTTTAAATATAACAAAACCTATTAACTCATCTTTATTGCAATACCTTCCATGTAATGATGTGACCAAGAAATCCTACATAAATATCTTTCTCTTAGTTGTAACTCACATCCAACCATTTTATATGGTTTCACTTTCTCTCTTGCACACATTCCAAATGATACCTTCTCATCCTTCTACCCAATCAAAACAATGAAATTATTTATAAAATGTTCATTGTAATAATTATCAACTCTATAAAGATGAGAAAAACTATGAACTCACCTCTTGCAATACAGCTTACTTATAATGTTAAGACCCAACAAACATAATACATAAATACCTTTCTCTCCCACTTTTACATCACATCAATCCATCTCATCTCATATGGTTGCACTATCCTCTTCCAAACTCTCTTAAATAATACATTCTCATCCTTCCACCTAGGTGCACTCTCACTTTTCTATTCTAATTAATTCTAATACCAAACCTCCCCAATGATTTTAGCTCAATATTTTTTTCTACCACACAAGAATTAACAAAATACATAAATGATCTATTATACATAGTTCCCTAATTGCTTGACCTTGTCCTCTCATTGGCTACAAAAAATGAGGTAGCCTCCTTGTTCTCTTTCTCTTTTCCTATCTTTCTATTAGTTGTCAAAATCAACATTTTCTAACATTAAAAAAGTCCCATGTCTTAACACACTTTTATTTGGCTGAATGAATTTGTCTTTATTGGGAGTTTTTTAAGCCAGCTTAGACTTCCCCAAACCTCACTCTCACTCTTCTAGTCTCATTCTAAATCCCAAACCTCCCCAATGATTTTTTAACTCAATATTTTTTTTCTACCACACAAGAATTAACAAAATACATATATGATCTATTATACCTAGTTCCATAATTGTTTTCCCTTGTCCTCTCATTGGCTACAAAAAATGAGGTATCCCCTTGTTCTTCTATGCATTCTCGTTTCCTTGTGTTTCTATTAGTTTTCAAAATCAACATTTTCTAACATTAAAAAGGTCCCATGTCTTAACACACTTTTATCAAGTTGAATGAAGCCTTGTTCCTATTGCAATTTTTTTTGGGGTAGCTTAGACTTCCCAATATCAACTCTAGCCACTTCTACCCGTAAAGCACCTAATATTACCTAGTTCTCCACTCTGTCTTCCTCTCCTAGTGTTCCATGCCTCCTACATACTCTTCCCTCTTTTCCTAGTCCTTCAAATTCTCGGGGAAAGTATTGCCTCTCCTCCTTAGCCTCTTTCTCCTTACACCCCTTTTTCTCCATTTTTGGTCATAATATCGATGAGTCCCTTATAGGTCATTTTATCAAGAAAGAACCTACTTGAGATAACCTCTACCTAGTTAGGATCAACTATCACTTTGGTCAGTTTTCAAATATTTCCCCTTAATGGTCACATTCCATAGCTTGCAACCATGGAGCTCCTCCCAATGGTGACATCATATCTTCCTTTGATTCTCTCTCCTACACTAGTACCATTGGTATCTTTCACCTCTATGCTTGCATTGAACTTAGTTTGATTCATTTCTCCTACGCTTGCATAAAAATACCCCATTGATGTATGCCACCTCTGATTCTTGCACTAAATCTAGGCTATCATGTTTTTTTTGTGCTTTTTATGACTCTATATTACTAGTTTCTAATGCCTATTATGCTCACACTCTAATATAAGGTTATCACAATAATAAATGTAACATATGACAACTTTGATGTAAGGTGAGCGTAACAAATGACTACAAAAATCCTAGAACAATGAATGTCATTTTTTACTCTCACCTTAACTCCAAGTTGACATATGTTACATCACACATACATAGTTTATTCTGTGATAACCATATATTAGAGGTGTTTCCTCTCTCATGAGCACCACTCTTAGTCATATGTCAACTCACGCCCTTTTCCAATGCCATGCCAGTGTCACCAACTTCTTTCTTGTCTTTTTGTTAGAAATTCCTAACACCACAACCTCCCATCTTTACCTTTTTCATCTATCCTCCATCCTTTCCATAAGAGATCATGTTGCTAATCCTACCCACTTGTGGTAAGATGCCAACCTCTCAGTGGATGTAGGTATCTAGCTAAATATGTTCTTTCATTGTTCATTGCTCATTCTTGGAAATGAAAGTATGTATTAGTCTACCCCTTGTATATTGAACATTTTCATGATGTACCCAAAATTTTGACCTCATTATTATTGTCCTTTTGTATACCAACAATTGTGCAAGTGACATCCATAAGCCCGTTCCTATTATATTAGTCATATTCCTCTTATTATTATCAAGGAAGGAGTTGATAACTATCCCTTATATACATTATGCCTAAATTATTGAGGCATCAAATAACAATATGTTTTTACAAGAATATATGAGTCAACTTCATAACGATCCTTTAGTTTCATAAGAGTTTCCAATTATTCAAGGTGTTAAGAGCCATTATTTCCAAATCATTTATAGAACATAGAAGAAAATTAACCAATAGCTTATACATAGGTGATGAAAGGATTTTACAACCTTTTCATAAATCACAACCTTTTTATCGATGGTGTCTTCATGGGTTCAAACCTACTTTACATAAAACCTAAAAATATTTCTTACTCTTTCAACATTCTCATGAACCCTTGCGTTTACCATTACTTACCTTCTTGTGGGTCATAAATTTACACTCACCAAATTCATACAAATTGAAATTTGTGTCACTTGCACAAGCCCATATGACATCACAAATATATGAATTCAACTAGGATTATACCTTTTCCTTTTCAAGTTGATGATCCCCATCAACTTTGGGACCAATGTCTCTTCATTAAATTATCCTTATAATGAGGATGGAATAGACATATTCAAATGATCACATATACATTGGAATATTTTTCCCATATATGGTGACCAATCCAAGCAAATAATCCCTTTATTCATTCTATCCAAAATCCTAAAATATCATTTTAAACCTTTCTTCGGTGGGTGCAAACACACTTGGATCTAACTTTAGGAGGTATGTGTTGTTCAATGCTTATCATGCCTATTTTCATAACTTGATTGAGATTCATACAAGGTTGCTTATACCTACACATGTTCATGGATTTTTCTTTTAACGGTCTTCACATATTTTCCCATTGATCACTTTTCTTAATTGTTCCACTTTGAGGGCTAAAATTTCAAGTTAAAGTGAGGACAATAAAATATGAGAAAGTCTTAGGTGGAGTACATTGTTGGTTGTGGAAGTTCGATTATCTTCAAGGATTCAGAGGTCATTGCTTTCAACCATGTTTATAACCCATGAAGCATTTACACCCCAAGGCGTACACTCTTCACGTGGGGGAGTGCAGAGGGGCACCCTCCATGAGATCCGGGGATGTCTCCTACTGGGGGTCTAGGGCAAGCTTGTGCCCCAACGGGGACTTAGGGCTTAACTCTCAAGCAAAATTCTGCCTTGTAAAAGCATATTGCAATTTCATTGTAAATACGGACCATTCATTATAAGGTCGATCTAACTAAGAGGTTATGTTGTTACCTTTTTTCCCCAGAAGACAACCCTTTATGAGGGAAATAATGCGCTATGGATGATGGTGAATATTGTATTCTCGAGAGGAAGTTACAGTGGGTTTTGTTGTAGGTTGTATCCCTTCATTTTGTCGGATAATAATAAAGGAAGGACCCGGCACTTCTCCGGTGGATGTAGCCCACACTGCGAACCACGTAATTCCATGTCTCTTGTATTGTGTGTCTTATGTGTTTTGTTTATGCATTTGTTTTATTTATTTCCATGGTCCTGCTTTTTATAACAACCGCATCGTGAGTGTAAGGTAACCTCGCGGTGAAAAAGAGGGTTCTTGCCCGAAAGGGAGCAATGCCTACATTGAAAGTTTAGGGTCGAAATTAATGGCCAAACTACCGCCATGGAAGATGATGGAATATTATTTATATCGTAAGGATCTATTCCTACCATTGAGCGGAAAGTAGCAAAAGAAGTTCTACGTCATGAAGGATGAAGAATGGGAGATTCTTAACATAAAGGCTCTAGGAACGATATGGTCGAGCCCTCTAAGTACCGCTTCTAAGTGGCTTTCGATATTTCTAAAGAAAAGACAACTAAGGGTTTGGATGGATGCATTGGCCAAATTGCATGAAAAAACCCCGACATCAATAAGGTATTTCTAATGAAGAGATTATTTAACATGAAGATGTCAAAAGGTGGGTCTGTTGCATCATTTAAATGAATTTAATACGCTTACTAATCAACTAAGTTCTATAAAAGTGCACTTTGATGATGATAGGGATTCTAATCTTGTGCTCATTGCCGTAAAGATGGAATGGCTTAGTCATGGTTGTAAGTAACTATGTTTCTGGTTCAAATACTTTAAAATTTGATGATGTTGTTTGGTGTTATCCTTAGTGAGGAAATGCTGACGGAAAAAGCACAGTGAGACATCGTGAAATGCGTTGAACATGGAGAAAATAGGAAGACAAAAGGATAGAGGAAAGGGCTTAGGAAACCGTGGAAATTCTAGGAAGGGAAGATCCAAACCATACTTGGAAATATAGAGGCCGAATTGTGGGAAGAAAGGACATTTGAAGAAAGATTGCAGTGGAGCTCCAAAGAAACAAAGAGATGGACAACAAGAGAGAAATCAGAAGCAAAATGTAACAGGATGTGTTACAATATGCTTTTGATTCTTTTTCAGAGATAATATTTCCGAGTCTGGTAGTAGATTCAGAGCTTCCATTTCATGCCTACACCCCATAGGAAACATTTTCTAGATTATGTTCAAGGTGATTTTGGAGCCAGGTTCATTTGGGTGATGATAAACCATGCAAAATTGTTGGAATGGGAAAGGTAAAAATAAAGCAAATCTAAATGAACCAATGGTTGTTGAAAGAGTAAAACATGTTCCATATTTAAGCAAAATATGATTTCAACAGTAAGGGCTGGCAAGGTTGTATATCCATATTTCTAGATAAGACATGGAAGGTCACAAAGGATCATTGGTGATAGGGAAGAGAGAAGGTATACATTGTATCTATGTACCTGCACATCGACTCTTCTATATCTTGGCTCTCTACTGTGATGGATACAACATGGCATCATGTATCGAATACGAGTGAGAAGGCATGTAGATCCCTTCTGCCAAAAATAAGTTTATTGCCGATTCAAACAAATTGATTTGACTTAAGGAGCATTGTGTTTATGGAAAACAAAAGAGTCAGATTGTGAGTTGGAAAAGAAAAAGAAGAATGAAAGGTTAGATCTTGTGCATACAGATGTATGGGGACCATATCGAGTATCATGTCTTTGCGTCTCTCATTATTATGTTACTTTTATTAATGATGCAACTATAAAACTTGGGTTTATCAGACAATAAAAATCCGATGTTTTTGATACTTTTAAGAAATGGAAACTTTAGTTGAGAAATGAGACAGAAAAAGTTTGAAGTGTCTTTAGATCATATAATGAAGCGGAATATCAGAGCAAGGAGCTTGATGATTACCGCTCATACCATGGGATTCATAGAATGAAGATGGCCCACCAACACCACAAGGAAATTGTGTGTTAGAAAGGATGAACAGACAATCATGGAACATGCAAGAAGTATGAGATTTCATATTGGTTTTCCCTTACAATTATGGGAAGATGCTATAGATAATGTTGTTTACTTAATAAACAGAGGACCTCTCAAGCTCTTCTTTGGATGGTAGAATTCCAAAGGAGGAATGGACAAGAAAAAAGGTAAACTATTCTTTTTGAAACTTTCGGTTGTGAATCATTTGTCCATATTGATAAAGAAAATAGAACAAAGTTTTGAGGCAAAAATCCAAGAAATGTACCTTTATTGGATATGGTGCCACTGATTTTGGTTATCTATGGGATTATGAAAATAACAAAAATCATTAGAGTAGATGTCATATTCAATGAGAAGGTCAGTGACAAAGACTCAAGGGAAAGAAACAGAAACAGAAACAAGAATACATAGTGCTTGATGAGATCAATCAAAAGGAAATCTAAACTTAACCGAAAATCAAAACGTACAACAAGAGGAGAGAAGGTACCTCAAACACCTACAAGTGTTTTAGAAGATCTACCAAGTTAAATATACCCCATGAACGATACTCTACTCCATTATATTATTTACTGTTGACTCATCGGTGAACCATGTTATGAAGATTCAATGTAGGTAGACACCAAAAGTAAGTGGAGCAAGGCATGAAAGAGGAAATGGGATTCCTTGGAAAATAAACTGTGACTTGGACTTACACCAATTGTCCTGTGGGAAAGAGCATTGCAGAATAAATGGGTTTACAAGTTGAAGGAAGAAGATGGAGGAGAAAAGTGGTACAAGGCTAGACTTGTTGTAAAGGAGTTTGCACAAAAGAAAGGTATAGATTTTGATGAAATATTTTCTCCCATTTTTAAAATGATTTCATTTAGAACTATTTTAAGTCTTGTGGCAGTAGAAGATTTTCATCTTGAACAGTTAGATGTAAAAACAACTTTTCTCCATGGGGATTTGGAGGAAGAGATTTATATGCAGCAACCATAAGGGTATGAGGTCAAAGGGAAGGAGAATTTGGTATGCAGGTTGAAGAAGAGCTTGTATGGCCTAAAGAAAGCTCCAAGGTAGTGGTATTTTAAGTTTGACAGATTTATGACAGAACAGGGTTATAGTAGATGTCATTATGATCACTGTGTTTATTCTAAAAAGCTAGAAAATGGAAGCTTTATTATCTTGCTATTGTATGTAGATGGCATGCTTGTTGGAGGGACTAATATGCAGGATATAAATGTGCTCAAGAAGAAATTAGCCAATTCATTTGTGATGAAGGATTTGGGTGCTACAAAGAAGATCCTTGGCATGAGAATAACAAGAGACATGAAAAATCGCAAACTGACATTGTCTCAAGGTGAGTACATAGAAAAGGTGTTGGAGAGGTTTAGAATGTAGAATGCAAAACCAGTTAGTACACCTTTGGCCAGCCATTTCAAATTAACTAAGGAAATGTGTCCCAAGAAACAGGAGGAGATAGAATACATGTCCAGGGTCCCATATTCATCAAAAGTTGGCAGCTTGATGTATGCAATGGTTTTCACAAGACCAGATATTGCACATGCAGTGGGAGTT
>SNQJ01S0202353.1:0-12353 GCA_010110895.2 Picea sitchensis | reverse complement strand
CTCTACTGAAGTAGGCATATTGGACATGGCATAAACATGGTGAGTCGGTGCTGAGAAGTCGAAAGTACCCATGAGGGAAGAATACATTCCTACACAGATATTCTCAGTTTCCAACTGAGAATTGTCTACCACAAGGATCGACGATCCAACAGATGCATTCGGGCTAGAGTATGCAAAGGATAATTGGTCGATCGTCACAATATCCCCCTGATGAGGAAAATAAAACGTGTGGAAAATAGACAATACGACGACGACCATAGAATAAGTCCAATTGTGACCTAGTAACAGGTTATAATCGAGAGGTGCATCAAATACCTCTACTTCCACCTCTACCATCTTCCCACCTAACTGGACCACAAAGGTGGGGAGAATACCATGAGGGTGGAAGGAATGACCGTCAAATGCGGTTAACATGGTCGACAACTTTGAAAGGGTTGGAGAACCGATAGCTTTCCAACATAATAAGGACATCACACAAGTGGCAGCACCTTCATCAATGACCACTCGTTTGATGGTATATTTAGAATACTCCACGTGGATTTGGAAATCCACATGGTAGGGTAAGCGAGGCTTCATGTCTATGATATAAAACTTGATGTTCTACGATCCACTAGGTTCTAGAGTTCCTAAGGCAGAGAGTAAGGCATTCCTTTGTGATGGACACGTCTGGAGTACCTCCAAAGCAAACATCGCGTAAGGTGTTTGGCCCAGATCCTCAACAATAGAGTAGTTCTGGGTGGCTCTAGAATTAGGGTTATGGGTAGAGCGCTTGAATACTCCTTTCAAAATATGAGGCTATGGCTCTAGTTTCTCGATCTATAAATTCATCTCGAGGGGTGGAGGAGGATCTTCTAGGATGGTACTAGCTTTTGAAGAGTTGTGTCTATATCAATTTTTGCATCGACCATATTGATACAAACATGGACGACATCTTGCAGTGGTGGGTTTTGACTTCCACTAGGCGCATTTCTAGCATTTGAAGAACTCGAGGATAAGTGTTGGTTGTTAGGAAAGGATTCGTTAGCATAGTGGGTGGAATATTTAAAAGCCTCACAGGCTCCACAAGTTTGGGGCATAAGTGTGTAAGGTGAACATCAGTACAAAGTTTACAAGGAAACTTAACCTTACGCTTTTCTTTCTTGCCCTCTCTAGCATTATCGTCATGTTTTCCATTATTATTCTTGTCCTTAGGTTTATTCTTCCCACCTCTACAATTATTTCGACCTTTATGTTTATTCCCATCTAGTTGTTGGTCACCATTTGGGTTTTTTGATGACTACACATAATGTACATCCGTCGATTTGGTGGGTTTGGAGGATCTAGATGAAGCTGGTCCTCTGGCAGACTTTGTTGCCGAATCTACAGACTTTACATTGGTGGACCCCACAATTCCATCGGCATGGGGCCTAGGACCCTGTCTAGGATCATGAGTCAACCACGGTGCATTGGGAAGAAGGTGGTATAACATCCCATACTAAGAATAGATCAAATTGAATTGTTGGGCTCTAAAAATGGCCTCATCCTCCCTGAAGACCCCGAAAGTAGCAACGTCCTTTGAAATAGGAGTGTGCAAAGACTTTAAAAACCATTCTAAAAGAAAGGCTAGGGGTATGGGAGTCTTAACTAACCATATTTTCCTACACCATTCCTRGATATGGTCTGAAATATGAGTGTCAGTATCCTGGCRTAAAGTTGAAAAAATTTCAAGGCCAACATCGTAATGAATGGGTAGTTGAAAATGGTTAAGAAAGACTAGCACTAACTGTTGAAAATACCCATACATCCCCCTAGGTAGCTCAATATACCATTGTGATTCAATCCCGATAAGAGTGCACTGAAACAATCATAATATAATAGAATCATGATTCAAATAATTCGATGAGCACCAGAGGTGAAAAGTAGTGATGTGATCACTAGGGTCCTCGCCATTCTTACTCTCAAACTTTGGAATGTTTGATAGAAGTTTGGTGGGTACAGGGGGCCATGTGGGATCATGAGTCACTTGGTCGTTCATTAGTTTAGAAAAATCTGGCAGATTAAGCATGGCCAGAAAGGGAATACAGGGTTGCGACACCTGACCCCATCCTCCCGCAAAATACTGAGTATTAGGAGATTTGTTCCATCCAAGATTCTTGTAAGGACCAGAACCTTGTTTGAAATTAAAATACCCTCCTCCAAGCGGATTCGTGAAAGATGGATTGGGCATCATTCCAATAGGAATGTTCTCATAAGGGTTATGAAAATTTCCCCCAGTTGGATTAGCTCCAAATTGACGGTTGTTAAAACTTCCCCCAACTGGATTAGATCCAGGTTGGGGTGTGCCCAATACATAAGACTGACCTCCTCTGGGTGGGAATCCAGAGGATTGAAGTCAATTCATTATGCCAAAATTATTGGTCGAATTCGGCACTGAGGGGATAGGGATATAGGGCGAAACTTGTCCACTAGCTAGGTTGTTCCATCCAACCATAGAAGGATTAGACCCAGGGTTAAGGAAAGGGACACTTACTACATTAGGATTCACTTGGGGAACATGAGTGATACCAAACGGAAAATGAGTGTAAGGAGGTACAGTGCCCCCAGGTCCAAGGCTAGCGTTATGGCTAGTAGCTGGGATGGCAGTCCAAAACTATGAAGTGAAACTTGGAATACCATAATAAAATGGACTAGTAGCCATGGGGATGTTCTGAACATTGTAACTCGGTGAGTGGCCAAAACCCCCAAAAGGGTTAGAGGCAAGAGACGAAGCATTGACTACAGGCTGAGACATAGTACCGGTGTAGGCCTCTGGCACTGCAACTATAGCGACTGCAGGTGTCGAAGGAGTGAAATTAACTATAGTGGGATTGGGAGTTGATGAACTCCCATTTTTCTGAAGACTAGACTCAGTACTCATCCTTGTGGGATCACAAGTCTGAAAAGTGGATGTGTGTGTACCACTCTCGATAACTCTACGTCTTTTAGAAGGCAATAGCTCGAAAATCGACGGTAATTGTAACAACCGACGGGACCTGAGAGGAAGTTGGTATGACTCCACGATGAATTATGACTCTCAACAAATAAAAATATATCCTAAGGCCAACTAGTAATCAAAGAGCATACAAAAAATTCAAATGACCAATATGCATGCAAATGGGCTAAAGTGGTTGAGTGGCCTCCCTCGCTAAAGAAGGTATGCCTCATCCAGTAGGGACCTGAGACTCCCTGCTAAAGTTTGGAGGTAACATAATCAGTTATAAGGACCCTCATAGGCTTAACAACCAGTTGATCAGATCCCCTCAAAGAGGTAATATTCCATAAAGGTTGTGTGTTGTCCGACCCCTATCTGACTCAGGATACAAGCAGAATAACCCCTACAAGTAACCTATGAGAAACCTAAGTCAAGCAACTAATCAACCACTGTATAACCAATTCACAGGTGAACAGTTGTAAGTCTGGATTACCATATGGGTAGGGTAGCAAATCCTGAAACCTTGAAAGTACCACCTCTCACAAAGGTATGGATACTAGAAAGATCCCCAAAAACGAATAAATCCACAGAAACATCTCTAATGCTAGGTGAGTATCTAGGTGTTATCCCTTCAACAAACTTCACGCGACCTCATGCTTAACTCTGGTGTGAGTGGAGCCTCATGATATTACCAATTATACAATGGATTTCTCAACTCCCTATCTCAGACGTATATGTTGATTTAATTTCCTTGGAGAAGTTTACTCACAAAATCCTATTCCAAGGCAATAAATCCTAGGCTAGTTTGTGCATCCTAAACAATAAAATCATTACTAATCAATTTTAGTTTAAAGCATAAATTTTATTGGTTGTGATTACTCAAAAGGTATGGAAATGAAACTCATGGTGTTATGACTCTGCATGAAAAATAAAAATAGATATAATGCAAAGCCTAAATTTAACTTTTCAGTGAATGATATGCTAAATAAAAATAGTGCAATCTGAAATTTTAACTCTGCAAATCATAAGTAAAATGCAATCTTTCGCTAAATGTGCTAAGCTAATGTTAAAGGTTCCAGGAAAAAAATAACAACCAATGAAAAATACCTATTTTTTTTTGTATTTTCAATGTATTAAAAAGAAAATACATGGACTGATAAGAGATTTGATATATAACTTATACTGTGTATAAAATTAATCACTCGAGCAAAATACCAAGTAGCTAATCATACAGCCCAACTACCAAGGACAAATAAAAAATGGAAAACAAAGAGAAAGACGCCGCCCAAAAATTCAAATCTAAACAGGTTTCCTGTCATTCCAGATAATCTCAACAGGCACCACAGAGACCTAAGAAGGCTCAGTGATCCTCAAAACCTACCCAAAAGTCACTAAACCAAGAAATCAAGCAAGGGGAAGTGGTATACGTGATTGTTCAAAAGAAAAGGGTGTATATACGCCTCTTGCAGTGGGAAAACAAGTGTGTATACACTATTGTCAGGGAAAAAAGGGTCTATATCTTTTAAAACAAGGCTAAGCAAGGGTAAAAGGATGAAAAAATCAGACCCAAAGTGAACAAACTCTGTCAAACTATGATACGACAAGAAACACAAAGGAAAAAGAGCAATGTAAGAAGGAAAAATACTCCAACCCTTAGAAGGAAGATCTATCCCCAGTGGAGTTGCCAATTCTGTTACAAGGGAAAAAATCTCTATGGCCAAGGGTAAACCACAACAGACATATATGACTATAGAAATCAACTCAATTCCAACATGTGCTATATAAACTAATGTGAAATATGAGGAAGAATCCTACCTTGATCCAATCGTTTGATGTCATTCCACCGTTGATCACTTTGACCCAAATATTTACACCTGCAAGAAGTTCTCAACAAACAAGCAATGGAAGTATATAGTGAAAATATATATAAAATGAGTTAGCACATCAGATAGCACAATCCATTAATAAACATTACAAACATGCCCATGGATAATAATCATATATTTGCAAGATATCGATAAGATGGGAAAGGAGTATTTCTATTAATAATTGATCAACAGATGTATCAACATTATAGACTTTTGTGTCGGCATGGTTCGAAACCAAGAAACCAAGTTCCTTGCAACTGGGTCTCCACAACTTCAATCCTCCACCAAAGGCAAGCTCATAGCAAAGAGGTAATGAGGTCCTCTCGATAATAAGGAAAGAGCTTGGGGGATGAACACTTTGTTTAGACTTGAGGGACAAAGGGATGCAGACTCAATATGAAGTAATTTCTCTAGAGTAACTTTGCTCTCAAAGTTGAATTCTTTCTCTTCCTTTTCCATAGTTCGAAATTGTTCTCTTATAGCCTCCAGAATGCAACTGAAGGGCTGAGTTAGAACATTTCTAGTATATGGAAGGCCAAAGATAAGAGATCTTTTGTCATGACATGGAAACCCAACCTCATTTTGTATTTTCTGGCACAAATCTCGATATACGCAAGTTGTAGTGGAGCAGCAAACATATACGCATCTTGCAAAGAGGTTAGGGAGCATATATGTGGAAAATATATATTTTTGGCTCTATATTTATCAAAAAGGGGGTTGATAAGTCTGCATAGGGAAATCGAAAAAGGTCGTCTATGCAATATAGCAATGGTGAGGCAAATTTTTCTATAACACGGTGCACCACTGGCCAATGGTCCAGTCGATCACCGCTCACTATTAGAGAATGAGGATATCAAGAGACAGATCCAAGGACTGCTCCACAATGGGGCACATACATCCCATATCATGACATTGTGGGAGCCCAATTGTGTTGATACAAAAGAAAGATGGAACATGGCGAATCTGCATTGATTACTGGGGTTTGAATAAAATCATAGTTAGAAATCGGTACCCAATTCCCCAAATCGAAGACCTCCTTGATCAAATCATGGGGGCCAAATACTTCAGTAAGATTGATCTAAAGTATCGCTACCACCAGGTCCCGATAGAATAGACAGACGTATGGAAAACCGCCTTCAAGTCAAAAGAAGGCCTTTTTGAATGGTTGGTCATGCCCTTTGGTTTGAAAAATGCTCCGACCACTTTCATGAGGATGATGGATGATATCCTACGACCATTCACCAATACTTTTTTAGTGGTGTATCTAGATGACATTCTCATTTACAACAATACTTGGGTCAAACACTTTCATTGTATTCAGCAGGTTCTGCACACCCTGTGACAACACAAGCTGTATGCCAACTTGGAAAAATGATCCTTCGGCATGGACAGGGTCCATTACCTCGGCTACATAATTGATCATCATGGCGTGCATGTGGATCTAGCCAATATCCAAGTCATTCATGACTAGCCAACCCCAACCACACTCACTGATCTTCGGAGCTTCTTAGGCCTTGCCAATTTCTACCACAGGTTCATGTTGGGATTCTCCCATATTACATGGGCCCTTAGACAAATAACCAGGGGTGGTGGTAAGGAAAAATTTGTGTGGGGATGGTCCCAACAACAAGTGTTTGATTATTTGAAGTAGCGCTTGTGCTTAGCCCCAATACTTTCACTACCATACCTGCAACAACCCTTTGATATTGAAATAGATGCTTTGGACTATGTGGTGGGTGTCGTTCTCACTCAGCACGGCCACCCCATGGCCTATCATAGTGCGACACTATCAAATCTTGTCTATAATTACCCTAATTAAGACAAAGAAATGTACTCCATCGTGTAAGCCTGCTGCCAGTGGAGACATTACATTCTTGGGAAGGAGACAATCATCCACACTGATCATAAGCCACTATAGTTCATGTAGACACAAGGAAAATTTCAAAATGATCGCCATCAAAAGTGGTCCACATAATTGCATCAATTCCACCTCAACATCAAATATAAAATAGGAAGCAACAATCGCATCACTGATTTCCTCAGCAGACCGCCAGTCACGACACTCACCACAGTGCTAGACTCCTGCAACCATGAGACCTATGGATGGCCCCAACTCTATGAGACAGGCCCAGACTTCGCCAACACCTACCAAATGTTGGGTGCAAACAAGGTTGTCGATAATTTCCATCTTCCAGTTGGGTTGTTGTGTCATATGGGCCATATCTATGTTCCATCAAGCGAGTGAGTGAAGCTGATATAGGAAGCCCACTATAGTCGGGTGGCAGGACACGTTGGCGTCAAAAAGATAGTGGCAATGCTATAGAAACATTTATACTGGCCAAAACTTCGATAGGAGGTAAACAAGTATATCAGGTCCTGCACTACCTGCATTATTTCTAAACCAACCACTAAGAAACATGGCCTGTACACCCCTCTTCCTACTCCTGACAGGCCATGGGAATCCATCTCAATGGACTACATGTTGGGCCTCCCATCCACCAAGTAGAGAAATGACTATGTTTTGTGGTTGTTGATCACTTTTCTAAGATGGTGATTTTGGTTGCATGCAAGAAGAACATCACAACAAAGGCCACTGCCAAGCTCTTCTTTGAACAAGTCTGGGTACATTTTGGAATCTCACAAACCATTGTCTCAGATCAGGACAGTCGATTTCTTAGCACATTCTGGTCGAGCCTCTGGTCACTTCTAGACACCAAGCTCACCAAATCCATGACCTTCCACCCCTAGACATATGGCCAAACTGAGGTCATCAATCGAATGATTGTGCATATTCTTCACATGTATAATTCAAATCACCCTCACACATGGGATGAGAGACTTCCCTATGTCCAACATAGCTACAACCGAGCCCTGCATAACTCAACCAGCCACAACCCCTTTCATATGGGGTTGGGATTCCAACCATTGGGTCCCATAGATGTTGAACTTCCCCTTGCATTCACCTCAACCGACTCACCTCCTGCTCCAACTGAAGTTGACAAATCCACCCTGTTCATTGAGTGGATCCAGCACATCTGCCAATAGGTTCAAGATATCCTATAGAATTCCTATGACAAGAAGAAGTAGCGCCATGATCAACATCAGGTGCCACATAAGTTTTAGGTGGGCGATACAGTTTAGTTGCACTTGTAGAAAGAATGCCTTATAGGACCCCATTGAAAGATTCGTCCACTCTTTTATGGGTCGTACACCATCACCAAGGTCATGGGGGATATTTCTTTTGAGCTCAACATTCTTCCTTTCCTTGGCCTACACCCAATGTTCAACGTGGATCTCCTACGCTCTTATTTCCCACCATTATTCGACACCTCAGACATAGTAGAGTAGCTGACACCAAAAGATCTCAACCCCGAATGCATACAATAGGAATCCAATGATCAAATTGTGGACACACAGATCAAGGGAAATTTATAGAAAAGGATCCAACTTTATCGAGTCATCAAAGTAGGGAAACTCCTGCACCAAGGCAAGTGCCTCACCCGAGGCCAAATTTAGCAGAAATTTCCTCATCTATTGGGGGAAATCAATGAAATTGAGACCATTACCTAAGGAGGGAGGATTGATCCATGTGGATATCGTTGGACACCCACCTTTTCCAACTGGTTCAAAACAATTTTCTGACAATTTTGGCAATTTACTATTTTTAGCAGTTTTAACTTCTGGGGCCATTTTGAGGGCCTAAATGAAGATTTTTCAGGATAGATATTTTCAATGATAGCCAAATGAATGATTGATCTCCAAAAATTAATCTCCTCTATGATACCTTTCCAACGGGATATCATACGCCTAAAATGGAGATCGTATGCAAAAGTTACGACCCTAGGAAGTTGATGTACTAACTTACCCAAACGGGGCCCACATGAATTTTGGCACTTCATCTCCTAGGGTTAGGTTTTTGGATGTCTAGAGTTTTTGAAATTCCTATTTATTGTAAAAATTCCTTCAGAGCATCATTGTAATCATCTTCTTACGAATGAGAGCAACTGTCAAATCTCTTCTCAGAGATAAGTCGTCGCCATTCCAAAAAGCTTGTTTCCGCTGCATTTTACAGTTTCAACTTATTTCCTTATTGAATAGAAAACCAGTTTTACTGTATCTCTATTATTTTTTGTTAAGAACCTATTAATAATCTGTATTCATTTCATTCTTCTCATAAAATCCTGATCATCCCTGTTCCAATGAACAATTTAAAAACCAATACCTATACTATCATAACTAGCCTAAAATTCCCAACAAACAATGCTAAATCTTATAGAGAGATCCCTCTCTAAGTCGAACAAAGATAGATCCTAAGATCCAAAGTGGTTTTGTAGTTACCTCTCTCAACTTATTCCTTGGCTTGAGAAATTATAGAGTGATAAAAACATCCATAAAAATATTTTGTTCCTTACACTTGTTCCTAGGAAAATGTTTTTCATCACAATTATAACAAAGACCCTTGAGTTGATGTTTATCCATTTCAGCCCTGGTTAATTTTTGGATCTTGAAGGGAGTTGCAGGAGGGGAAAAATTGGTGGGTTTAGGATGAGGAGGTAAGGAGGGTTTACGAGTCTGAGAGGATATAATCTATTGTGCTTCATTGTCTCATTGAGTAGCTTCCAACCAAGTATGGGGGTGTTCCATGAGAACATGGTCACAGATTTCATCTTTGAGGCCACTGATAAAGAATTCCCTTCATTTTGCATGCCCTTCATTCTAAAATCCAAGTGCTCAAATATGGAAATAAAGTATTTCATTATCCCAGACTTATTTAACTTGGTCAAATGGCCTAAATGGTGCGTTTTAGAGTCAAAGAAGTCATAAAGTTCACCCATAAACTGTGTCCAAGAAAGATACCCTTGCTGTGCCTTTTTTTTCCATTGCCACCATTTCCATCGTTCCGGATATGGATGTAGGAAACCATAACAAAGCTTGGCTAAATCATCAGTAATTCCATGCAAAGAGAAATAATGTTCCATTTGCATGACCCATCATCTTGTAGGATCTGATCCATCAAATGTTTTCACCTCAATTCAAGGAGGGAGGAGGTATCGGGAAAAGTGAGTAGTATGAGGACCTTGGTAATGGGTAGTGTTATCACATGAAGTTGTCATGGGTCATTTTTTCCCTTAGGTTTTAATTTTTTCCCATTATTCTTTAATTATTCTTTAATTTTCTCTTTGTTATTTTCTTATGTTAGTTTAAACAAATAAAGGCTTGGGATTTGGTTCACATTTTGACCCACACCTATGGTTTATAGCCTAAGTTCTTTTGTGGTTTATGTCTTTGACTCATCACTTGCTTGACATCTAGAACTATCGACTCCATGACTCTACAAACTTGACAAGTAATTCCATCCACTCATACACTTGATCCTTTCCACTCTGTCCCTTGGTCTGTTAAGGAGTCAAATCAAACTTTGTAAACGACATTGCCAACTTACTAGGCATTTTCGTAGCGCATATTTGTACAATCTTCCACTTTACCATCATTCACCATAATCAAGCTGATGTCATTTCTTTTATTGTTTTCAACACCCTTTTCTTCAAAAGGAATAGTATGATTTGATTATTTATGAGGTTCTAACCATTTACCAAATTTGAAATCATTATCCTAAGCTCAGCGTTGCTAAAACTACTAGTCCAGACAAAGTTGCGGATTGCACTATGAAATTAACTATTCCAGGTGAATTGGAGGCTAATGTGGATGTAACAACTCTAATCTTTCTCCAGATCTTCCATTATCAGATACAACTTCCAGGTACTTTATCAGTCATTCCAGCTACATTGAAGATTATCAAGGTGTTTTTGTCTCATCTTTTGGTAGCGCCTAGTGCTACAAGCTACACCTTCTCCCACCTACCAATTGTTACCACCATAAGTCACCCCTAGATTGTGGCATGGATAATCCTGGTACCCATCAATGTTATGTCATGGGTTGGTTTTAAATGGGTGGTCAATGGCCAAAACTCAGCACTAGAATGATGTTACAACATAGAACCGCACAAGAAATGCACAGGGAAGTGAGCGCCACATTAACTTCAGCCAGTGAATTGAGTTTAAAGGAGAGTAGAGGAAAGACTTGGTGAGAAGATGAGAACGTGACTACTATGGGCATCCGACCTTCCAGTATTTTGAAGAAGATAAACTCAAGCTTGATGATGCTTTCAGACCTAGGTTTCAGACACTGAAATGATCCTAGATGACACAGTCACAACCACACAATGATCAAACCTACATCACTATGCGGCCATAACAACTTGACTGGATCCTTGAATTTTTAGCTATTCAGTGCGAGAGAGAAAAAGACAACCTAGAAAACTAAGTAAAATTGATCACGATATTGCGATGATCAAACCTCCATCATAACAACATAACGATCCTCGACTAGATCCTCCAATTCCAAGTGTTTTAGTACAAGATTTACAGAGATGTGAAAGGAAACTAACTTCTATTAACTGAAAGTCTTGAATCAAAATACATAACCAGACACAACTCTAGTGTTAAAAAATATTACAAGAATGGGAGCTCTTCTCAATCATCGACCCTTACAAAATTACAGAACTCCATACATATACTCAAAACTTTCGTAAATAGTAGGGACATGCTCAAGCCACCCTGTCATCAGGTCTTTTCAATCAGATTTCACCTGCACTCTCCTCTGCGCACTCCTTCCTCAGTTGGACGCAAAGCTTTACATTGGGGATTTCCCTATCAGACTGCCCATGCAGCTCCTCGTCAGAAGGGAGCTCTATCAGATGCAATGACTTATTGACAGTCCTTCCTGAGCTTCCATTCATGGTGGAAATGATGTTCAACCACCACCACCAACCTTAATAACTACTTTCCTGGGATCAGGAGAGGCCCAAGTCAATACTGCACCTGTAGAATGTGGCGTCCCCTACTACATCATCTGCTGCTTCGTTGGACTTCTGTAGAGGGACCCGACTGGAGGACATGGATGGAATTGATGATCCTGAGGTGATGGGTGTGACCGGCAGGCCACTGGGTGTGCGTGGGCATCTAAAATGTTGGCGTTGAGGTGTAAAGCTATGGGAAGGGGGGGAAGAAACAATTTCGAGAGAGGATGTGGAGGAAAAGGGGAGGTTGCAGTGGGGCATATGACGACATGTTAGAAATTATATGGAGGGGAGAAAGGCAGGTGTCAGGAAGTGAAAGGTGGAAATGGGGAAAGAGAAAGGTCAGGATGGAGATGAGTGGAGGAAAGGTGTGAGGGGAGAGATGGAGTGGAGGATATATGGGAGTGGGACAAGGAAGTGGTAAGAGAAGGTGGTAAGTGAAGGTGAGAAATGATCTACTCAGAGCAGGGGGAGAGTGGTAAGCGGTGTAAGGTGGGGGGGTCCGAGTTCATGAAAAGGTGCCACAATAGTGGTGTTATCACCCCATAAATTATGGGAATCAACTTATGACTTGGATATTATGGATATTATCTGTATCTAGTGATTTTGTCGACAAATGATATTTCATTCTTCAAATAATTTGCAAGAAAAAGAAAAAGAAAAGAAAAGAAAGGAA